>KZ451908.1:296509-457969 GCA_002786265.1 Apostasia shenzhenica
CGTTCGCCCGCGATGCGGCTCCGTCGCCCTCGTCTCGTATTTGACCTGCTGCATCTGTAAGTGCGTTGAAAAATCTTGACAAATATTTTTACATAAAAAAACCTTTGACTATAAGAAAAAATTCAAGAACCTTTACCGTCAAAAAATTGGTGTTCAACTAGCGTCCTTCAACTTCACCTTTTGAGTTAATCTTTTTCAAACTTGAACTTCTGGTATTTTTGAACACCTATTCCTAATATCTTTAAAAACTCATAAGGATGTGAAAATCAATGGATGATAATATTTTCAAGACTTTTTGAAAATCTTGAACCTTGAGATTTCTATTTTTTTTTTAAAAAACTTCTTGAAAGATGGTCGAATTCTTATTCTCGAAGAATTCAAGTCACACATAACAAAAGCTTTAGTCTTTTTGTTTTATTTTTATTTGTCGCTCTTGCAGATGTCTCGTGCTTAGACAATTCATTTGAACTTTTGTGAAAACTTGTTGCTTGCGATTGTAGTGTGATATACGTTG
Organism: Apostasia shenzhenica; assembly: GCA_002786265.1. Lineage (NCBI taxonomy): Eukaryota > Viridiplantae > Streptophyta > Magnoliopsida > Asparagales > Orchidaceae > Apostasia > Apostasia shenzhenica. Next base: position 297,024 of record KZ451908.1, read on the forward strand.
TACTATTATCATAAACACTTTTATCGTGAATTAAGGACACAAATATATATGTATTAATTTTATTATGGATAATTTTCGAGGTAACACAATGATACTATATACCTTCAAAAATTCACTTTCATAATGTAAGTATATGAATAATCGTTCTTCACTTGAAAGCCTTGCCGCTAGTAAGATGTTTTGACTTTAAATGTATGATTTATTCTAGGATTTGCTATTGAAGAAGCTCCTTGCGGAGGACTATCTTAACTGAAAATGAAAGGTGAATTGAGTGCACTCATTTGCTAGTTTTTATAGATTCTTCTCTGAAGGCCAACTTATTTTTCATTTTCTTCTAATCGGAAATTCACTAGTTTGAAAAATTGGGCAAAGTGCACCACTAATGAATGATTGAGTGGTGTAGAAAGGAGAATGACAAGATTTTAAAACATGCATGCATATATTTAATTGGACTAAAAATACAACGCTATTACAACATTGGTAGCAATGGTAACATTAGCAAAGTTTTAATCCCAAATTAGGAGTCCAATTAAATGAATTTATCTTTCTCTTTCCATTTCATTTAAAACATGCACTATTAAAGACGAATGATTTCCATACAATGATAAGTAATGAGTTATATGTTTGGACAACCTATGGTACTTAAAAATAAGTGGGAATTTCTATAGGATAGAAATGACAGCATTTAAAACTTGAAATAGAAGGATTATGAGACTAATATTCATTAAAAAATGAAAGTATATGAAGTAGTTTTGTAGTATTAGCATATTGCAACGGAGCATTATAAAACAAATTTGGACTAAGATAGAGAGAGATAATGAGTACCTTAAATTTATGCAAATTGATTATAGGTTATACATAACAACATAATTGTAGTGTAATTGGTGCATGATTATAGGCATGAACTATTGCAAAATAAGAATTCATACTGCATTATTAATTGAGACAAAAGTTGTTCATGCTTCTCATGGTCTTCTTCTCCACCCCTTTTTAAAACAAGTTTGACATCCAGGCACACAGTTGAATTTTTTGGGTACACATCTTTGGAATTTTCTCTATAGCTTGGCCTTTAGTTTTATAATATGTAATTAAATTGTATGATTTTTCATTCATATACGGTGTACAAAAAAAAACAATTTTTTTTTGGCAGGAACGTCTTGCGTTGGTGCAATAAACAAAAAAGCGGCAACAAAACTAAAACTACTAAACGGGGCTGGGTTGCCATTACAAACAGCGCGCATCATTCCACTTTGAACACTGGGTAAGCTTTACGACTCTGTACTTTTTGCCTGTCAAGAAATATCCTTTAGATAAAATGAAATTTCCATCGGGTTTAAAAGAATTCCTCTCACAGCTCTGTCAGCACCTTCTCCAACAGTTCGGACGATACTGCATAGCCATTTGCCTCCATATGAGCTTTTCCACTTAATTTTGAGATTATGTGGACAAGATTATAATTTGCCTTGAATACACACAATACCAGCCGATAGTTCTTTTTCTTACTTGTTCATTATTGTTCCTTGACTTTACTGGCCCCCTGCGTGAACGCTGATTGCTCATATATCTTGTTCTGGCTCTTAAGACTTACCTAAAAATTGTGTCAGTGGGTTTATGTATCTCATATAAAGGTAGTTGAACGACATTACTTTTGAAGGGTAGTTCACTAAAAACTGTAATAGAAGTATAACTTAGGCAATTTCAGATTAAAAAACCGACATTTTTCCGAAGTTGCTTTGGCTGCCTTGCCGTCTACCAGTGTTACCACCTCCATTAGCAACTAGCTATGAATATAATACTCTGGTTTCTCTAGCACTACTGCCAAAGACCATTGGTTATCTCTACCTGACTGATGTAAAACGCTTATGAAGAGCTGATGTATAAGCTGGGATTTCTCTACTGGTGCTTCGTCTGAAGTTTGTGCTGAGGAGTTGCGTGCAAATTTCAGGTGAGAAAACTTGCCCAGCTTTTTTGTGCTATAAATTTAAGTTTTCCTGTGGTGGGTGAAGTTTCTAACTGAGAATGTCGAAATACTCGTGATACTTGTCTAAGAGTAAAGGGACAAAAAAAATCACTATATCTGAGAAACTGTTCCTGAGACATTGAGAATAAAAATAGGTGGTATTGGCGCACATTTAAGATGATTCCATAATGTCTATTGATAGGAATAAAGTAAACCCTAACCCCTAAACCTTAATCCCTAAACCCTAACCATAAAACCTTAAACCCTAAACCCTATTTAGATGTCAATAGTCGGACACCTGTGCGCTTATGAAGGTCCTCGACTGATGATAAGTGAATTATGTAAATAGCTAAACTGATGATTTGACCGAATAGTTTGATCAATCAATAGTATAATTATGTTAGACGGTCCTAATTTAGACAAAAATCATGGGTTGCGTTCCAGTGGGGGAAAGGATTCCGTGAAGCTGATCTCAAGCAATTGAGGTCAAGGACTATTTGTTAGTGATGAATGATGATGATATGCATCTTTTTACAGGAAACAACCTGCGATCCCAAATTCTCTAGGGAATTGAATTGATCATTGTCGAGGTTTTGCCAGTTTGAAACCCGGAAATTTGTTGAAGAAACGCCTGGAATGCTGAATGAAGAACAATCATTGGGAGAGAGTGAAAACTGTGGTGGGGAAAGCAGCACTCTCTTTGGTTTTTAGGTGTTAAAAGCCAATTCAATTATACGCAATGAGGTTTATGTAGGATCTACTTATGGAAAATATCATAACAACTTTTGATTTTCTTGAATATAAAAACCAAGTTTTATTTCCCACTGTGAGATCTGCCTATATTAAATTCTTTATTTTTATTATACTCTATTGAATAACCATTCTAAGTATGTTCATATCAATTTTTATAGTTTTTTAATATATTTTTTTGTTTTTTTTTTTATTTGAGTTAAATCAAATAATTCAATTTTTCTGATTGAAGTTTCATACATTATTTTTAATTTTTTAAATGGACATTAATATACTTTTTTTTATTCATTTAATATTTTTTAGTATTTAAATCATATTAAATATTTTAATGAGTTAAAACATTTTTATTTTTCATACACTTTTTTAAATATTTATTAAAATTTCATTCGATTTATTATTTTTTTATACTTTATTTTTTTTAAGACTTTCTAAAATTTATTAATACGTTAATGTTAAGAAATATTATTATTTTTTAGACTATAAGTTTAATAAAATTAATCATATTACTATATTTTATAGTCACCCTATTCTCTTTCATCTTATAAAATAATTGCTCTAAGCTTGTTAGCTAGAAATCACTTAAAACTGAGGATATGACATAAAGGACAACCTAATTAAGATATTTTAATGAATTTGGAGTATAAGATACCATTTAGGTGCGTTCAATTTAATGTTATTTTAATATTATGTTATATTATTTGGAGAAGATAATTATTTAATTTAATAATATTTATAAATAATTTATAAGATTATAAAATTATTAGGTAAGAAATAATATTTAGATATCATGATATTTTGATTTCGACTACATTTAGTTCGAGGGTTTAATATTATGTTATATTATTTAGATAAGATAATTATTTAGTTTAATAATACTTATAAATAATTTATAAGATTATAGAATTATTAGTTAAGAAATAATATTTAAATATTATAATATCTAGATTCCAACTTTATTTAGTTTTGAGGGTTGAATTTTGGATAAAAGGAAAAAAGTATTTTATCTTATAAATTTAATAAAAAAAAGTAATTTAACATTAAAAAGTATCTAAAATATGAAATAAAGTTGATTTTAATATTTGTATTTATATTGAATTCGAAATAAAGTTGATTTTTATAATTTATATTTGTGTTGGGTGAAAAAAAATGCTCGAATCAAACGAGTCTTACATGACATAACACTGAGATAATAATGAACCAAATACCCTCTTAAAATTTTTGAAATCGTTCAAATCGATTTTAATTTGAATCAAAAGTTTACCTGATTTTAGTATTTAAAAAAAAGTTTAGCTGGTTTCAGTTTTGATTATTATTTTTTTGTTTTGATCTCAAGTATTAATTAAAATTGCTAGTACCATTACAAAAAATTTAAAAACTCGATTTTGGTTTCAATTGCGATTTTGGTCGTAAGATGAAAAATATTAGTCTAAGTAGTTTTGAAAATTTTAGTAGTTTCCGTATTATCAATTTTGATATTTTTATAAGAAAAATTTATATCTATCGTCCTAAAATTTTTTTTTTACAAATGGCATCTACTAAATCAAATATTTATAAATGACATCTCCTAAATCGGTACTATTTATTTTTAATGTGAATTTACTAACATTACCTTCACTATAATTTATTTTGAATATGAATTTATATATAACACTCTCACTCTAACTTCTATTTAGTGATATCGTCCATAAATATTGGACTTAGAGGATAATATTTATAAATATTTAATTAGAGGAGTATTTTCTATAAAAAAAATATTTTGGAGGTAACTGATATAATTTTTTTTTGTAAATTATTTAAATTTTAGAAATTTAATATTAAATTTATTAATAATAATTAGTAATTTTTTTGAAGAGATATAAGTTTCAGCAGTTTAAATCAAAACTCAATTGAAATTATGGAAATTACTGAATTTTAATTGAAATCAAAATTTTGTAGCTTTTTTAAATTAATTTTCACTAAAATTGATGTGAAATTATTGAAACTCATCCACAAATTTTAAAACCTTGGTATTACAGATATTTTATCCTTGAACGATGACTAACTAGTCTACCAACTTACTAAAGTGAAGGTTTTAAAACTTGGTTTCGAAGGTTTCAACAGTTTTGATAATTTCGTTATCAGTAATTTCAATTTTTTTAATAAATTATTTAAATTTTATAAATTTAAAATTAAATTTATTAATGATAATTATTAAATATTTATTTTAAAAAAAAGGTGAGTTTCGATAGTTTCAATCAAGTTTCGTTTCAACTGAAACTATCGGAACTACTGAATTTTAGTTAAAATCGAAACTCGATGATTTTTTCAGATCGATTTTTATCAAAATTGATCCGAAACTCAATTTCGACCAAGTTTTAAACCTCGATTAAAATATCCTCTCATTGTGGCGCATATTCTGCGGTCTATGCAAGACTCACAGGTCAAAAAGAGTCCACTTTTGTAATATTTTATCTGCATAAAATAATATTTAATACCTTTAAAATTAAAAAAAAAAAAAAAAAGACACTGCTGAAGTTGTGCCAATGTAAATTTGAGGAATTAAATATACGAGTGCTGAACTTGCTAAAAAATTTCTTTTATTTTACTTCATTTAAATTTTGAGATAATTATCTACGTGCCACACAATTTATTTTTTTTTAAATCTTATCCATTCATTCTTAGTTAATTACGTTATGTACACTCAAAATATTATAAAATCTTACATACACACATTTTAACTTATTTATATTATAATGAGTAATCATAATTTTTCAATAACCTAATTATAGTTAGATTATAAAAAATCTAGGCGTTTATCGTATTATTTTAAGAATATTTAAATATATTTTGAGTGAAAATCTTAAAATCTTAATGTTTAGATTGCGGCAAAGGAATGAGACATCTGCGACGTGAATTGATTTTAGGACAAATCAACGCTTTAGTGTGGTATTAAGGAAGAAAAAAAATACGTACTATTAAGAATAAAAATATATTTTTAATGATTTACTAACAGAATATTTTTTTTTCAAATAGATTTTGATTAAATTTTAATTCAAATGTGTGTATGTAAGATTTTATAATGTTTTGAGTGTGCATAATATAATTAACTAAGAATGGATGGGTAAGGTATAAATAAAACTAAATTATGTGACATGTAGGTAATTATTCTTTAAATTTAACTTTAACTTTATTCATTCTAGATAAAAATAACTTAATTTATAACTAATTCAATGCCTATTTTTTAGTATGTACTTCTGTTTTTAAATGTGTATTTGGGATATTTTATATATAAATATATTTTTTTTAAAAAGTATATCATAAAGAGATAAGATTCTAATATAAAAATTTTAACTAAAATTAAGACCGAACACAAAAATTTTTAATTTGTGAACGTGATAGTAGGGTTCAACACGTCCAACTTCAGAGACTTTTTAATGTTGTTATTCTTAAGTAACCATTAAATGAAAAATTTACGTTATTAGGGTAAATTGTACAGGAGCCCCTAAAGTTAGAAGGGTGCTGCAAATAAATCTCGCATTTTGAAAAGCCTAGATTTAAGTTTCGAGTTTGTGTTTGCGCTGTCATTTAGTCCCTTAGTTTAAATATCGCTTTTTTGGATGGTCTAATTGGACAGTAACGATTAAATTTGACTGTTAGTCATATTTATATGAACCAAAATGTCCTTATAACCCTCTTGAAATTTTTTAGAACAGTGTGGAGACTGAGTAAAAAATCTAAAAATAAAATAATAAAAAGTCAGCAAATTTCAGACGTGGGACTAAACGACAGTGCAAACACAGATTTGAAGACCGAAATCTAGGCTTTTCAAAATATGAGACCTATTTATAGCATCATTTTAATCTCAGAGGCCCCTGTATAATTTATCCTTTTAATTATTATGTATTCAAATGCCTTACCTATATATAATGCTATATTAAATTATCTTATCAAAATACTATATCACATTAAATCAATTACAATTAAAGTAATTTGAGAGATTAAAATTTAGAGGCAATTCACCGGAAAGAAAACACTTATATACTAATTACTCTTCTACGTTATAATATTCAATATTATAGTAATAAAACTCCTTAAAAATTATCATAGTTAAATTATAATTAATCTAACTTACATTTATGGTGACAACCATAGTAGCTATTTGTGATGCCTGGTGTTTAGCCAACAACGTGATTGACAATAATTGCTAATTGATAGCGATGAGTAACATATAGTAGTCGGCAGTAGCTGGATCATAATAGCAGGGCGTCTGATAAAATGCCTGTGAGACTATGGTGAGCCAATAATAGCCTATAAATTAAATTTTTTTATGTATATTTTATTTATTTTTAATAAATTTTAATTTGAATGATGAATATATAATATTTGATATTATAATCATAAATAAACTTTAAATAGGAATTAATACGTAAATACAATTTTACTGTATATTTTTTCCTAAAATTTAATGTATATATATATATATATATATATATTTTTTTTTGATAAAAAAAAAATTTAATGTATATTACATGCCCTGATTTCAGCGCTAAGCCAACCCTAACCGTTTGGCGGTCCCTTTCGCAAAGGAGAAGCTACCAGCCTACCATCACCTCTTCCACGCGTATTCGTGTGCTGAATATTCGGCTCTCGCTGCTCTACAGCATATCTCGCTGGGGGATGACGAGCCTCCTTCGATGGCGGCCGCACCACTGCTAGTAGCCGCGCTGCTCATCTTCCTCGCCTCATCCATCGCTTTCATCATCGCCTTCGCCTACATTAAGCGGCGGAGGCTGAACCGGCGAGAGCGCCCCGCTGTAGGCCCTGCGCCTTTGGGAGAACCGGAGGACGAGATGGGGATTCCGCCGACGTCGCCACAGCCGCCGCCTAGGATGGCGAGCGGAGAGGAGGTGGAGAAGCAGAGGGAGGATGCGAGGAGGAAGAAGAGAGGGAGGAAGAAGAGAATGGAGAACCGGACGGAGGTCGGGAGGGACGGTGATGGCTGCAGTCCGAGTGAGGAAGGGAAGGTCGGGGGAGGAGCAGGGGCGGAGCTTTCCTACCCGTTCTCGTCGTTTGCTAGCGCGGCGCAGAGGAAGATCAAGTTGCAGTACGACCAGCTAGTGAAGTCCAACCAGGACAAGGGACTGACCATGGCTCAGGTTTCTCTCTCTCTCTCTCTCTCAATCTCTCTTTACATCTCTCGTTTGCGAACTAGTCGCTGAGATGGAAGATGACGGATGCTTGCGAAATGGAAATCTGGAATTTCCCTGCTGGGGTATTATGAGTTATCAAACTTTTCTACTTATACCAGCAGTGAGGAACAAGTGATTCAAGATTTATGTGTAGAGCTTGCAAATTTTTATTGATGACCTTGTGAATAATGTGACAGTCGATAAGTTCCTGTTGCTGGATGGTTGAATTTTTGCTGATTTCTCTGCATTGATGGGTCGCTGATTCGCACTTAACGTAACAATAAACCATAGAAACTAAATGTTTTTTGCTTCTCTTGAAAAATGGATAGTCTAAAAGAAGAGCATCAAATTGCATTTTTCTCTATTTAATTTTTAGATTAACGGCACCGTTACATAAGTTTGTCTTTCGTGGACAAACTTTACATGAGATCTTGCTTCATACAATTGTTTTCAATTTTAACTTGTTTTCACTATGAAGTTAGTGTATTTATTGTTGGAGTTGTCAAGCATGATGTTTATGTGTCGTTTTATGGCTCTAGTTGCTTTCAACCTAGGGTAGAATGCTAATGAGCTCATGAGCTTTTAGAAAGTCCTTATTAAGTTGATGAATTTGCTGCATCACGCTTTGATGATGAGCTTGCTTCATCACCGTTCTATTAGTTGATGACACAAGAAGGTGCTCATCTTCAATGTAAACTCTGTGCGCTTCCGTGAGGGTTTATTCGACTTTAGTTTCTTAGCTTTCATTTTTATTAAGTTAATCCAAGTGAAGGGGTTCTTAAGTGGCATCATATTCTCTGTAAATAACTTAGTTATTAGGCCTTCTCTGCACCATTTGGGATCTAATTGCGGTATTTCTTTAGCTAGAGGGTTTATAATTTATTAGCAGGCCTTTGAGAAGCATCCTCAAAGGTGTATGCTGTAGAATTGAAGAAGCTAACTAAATTTGCACAATATGACACTAAAAAAACAAGATGTGTCTGTTTCTTATAAGAGAGTTCAATACAATCACACCATGATGTTAAGGGTACAGGGATATTCTTTTCAGCTTACTGAGCCATCATCAACCTGTGAAGCAAACGCATAGCGTACACGGTTATTCAGCTACTGCATGAGCAATCTCTCTCAATGAAGCTTAAGCTGACTAGCCATGATTGAAAGCGGATAACTGATACTTTCATGCTTCCACTATGTCATCACTGTCCTGCAGCTTTCAATTTTTTCTACTCAGCCATGGCCAGCACAATCTTCACCTTTCTTTGGTTTTAGTTGGAGCCCAATTAAGAGGAATTCACTTTTAGAATATTTCAGTAGTAAAAGGAACCTGATATACATGACTTATGAGCTGAATGCAACAAGGAAACTAGAGAATAAAGAAGCAACTATATAGAGAAACAAAATGTGAGAATATATGACGTGAATGCAATAATGGAACCAACACATAATATTAATAAAGGAAACAAAGTATTTATATAGTAGAATTTGTTTATCAATCATGTCCATCTTGTGATGCGGGACGGCATGTGAGTGCAATCCTACTCAAAGATCAACACATGTTCTAGTGGATGAACATAAAGTTTTACAAGAATATATGCTAATGATAATTATGTAATAATCAAGATAACTTCAATGTTATAGGCAAATTAATCTTAAATATTTAAGAAATAAGTTCGAATAATATATAAATAATTTACCAAGTGATTTGATGCAATATTATTTCAATAGATCAGAGCTAGAGTACACAGTAATGAGTATTATCATAATAAATATAACTCAACAGCAATTGTTCCACACAATATTATTAAGGTCTAACAAGTAAGAAAATCAAGCAATCAAGATAACAGATCTGTAACGATTCGTCGACGAAAACTCAAAGATAATTATTAGGTTTAAAGCTTACTCAAAATCAATGATCCAGATTTGAGGGACTAGCAATTTGATACTTGCACGTGTGACTCGAAACCCTCGGGTCCTCGAGTTTGCGGGCAAGCACTGAGATGGAGTGTCGGGGAAGTGGAGGTTGTCGACGAAGAGGTGGTCATAATCACTCAGCAAGCAGGCTGGCGAGGTTGCGGTGTGGTGAGCCGAAGACGCAGGCCGAGTGGTGTCGAGTATAGGATCGAGAGTGCAGAGGATGTTGTGTGGAAGAGGAAGGCAAGTGAGCTTGTGAAGGAACCAACGATCGTTGTCAACCGGCAAGTTGGCCGATATTGTGGTGGTGCGATGAGCAATGACGCTAAATGAATGGTGTGAGCAAGTGGGCGAAGCGCTTCGGGTGGTGGCTAAGCGGGGGAATGTGTGATCGTCAACGGGAGGGATGCAGAGCAGTGGTGGTGGGGACACGGATCAACATTGAATTGGACGACTAGGATGACGTCATGTCTTGAAAAAAAATTAAATTAAAATTAATTAGAGTTATTAGAGTTTTCTATATTAGTTTTATTGAGATTTGATTTGATTTGATTTAGAGCATATTTGGGAGATTTAAAAACTCGTTATATTTGGAACTGATTTTATTTTATTGTAATAGAATTAGTTCCATTTTTGCTTTTATTTATTTAGTATTTTATTTTCCATATTTAATATTGTATTTTCAAATTTCTTCATGGAATCTCTCTATATAAAGAGGTCGTCTTGCATTGTGATAAAAGTAGCATTTGACGAATGAAATTATATTTAAGTTTTCTCAAAGCCTAGATCCGAGTTAAAGGGTCGTTATTTCGGTAAATGAAAGGGTAGGGTTAGCCTTTGGTGAGAATTCTCAAATTTGCCTAATTATCCACTTTCTAAAAAAAAAAATCCTCTGCCCATTATTCTCTCTTTCTTTAGATCATCTTCGAGCGCCTCCAATATTTTTTGCGCACTCGCCTGCCTCTGAAGCTCGCCCGCTTTCGACGCCAATTGCCTCCTCTTTCCTCGCCCCTGATGCGTGTCCACCTCTGCTGCCCACTGCCTCGCCAACCTGCTTGAGGCAATTCACTATTTTCTTTGCCGCTCGGCTCACTATTTCTCCCGAGAAACGTGCCACTCAAGCATGATGACCTAAGCCGCTTGCCTCACCTGTATCGCGACTACTTGAACTAATCATCTACTATTTGAATTTCTTTGATTAAGGTATAAATTCTTTCCTAAACTCAATTAATTTGATTATTTGATTTCAACACAAATTATTTGCTTGACTTGGATTATTTATTTGGCTCTAATTGTGTGACTCGATATATAATTGAGTCACAATTACTGTTGGATTTAAGTGTGATACATCTGTCCTAAATTTCTAAACCTCGGGTCTGACTTATTGAATTTAAATTGATGCCCTAATCTAATTTGATAAATTCTTATTTATCAGACAATCCAGTTTAATTTTAATTTTAAAATATTTTAATTTATGAGATTTAAAAATTTTATTTATCATATAATTTATTTAGAAAATATTTCGTGTTTAATTAAAAATAATTTGCTAATTAATTTTGCTGAATATAAATATGAAATATCATTTGCACTTTTTTCGTCTCGCATCAAGTGGACCCCCACGCAGTGTGAGAATGACGACACAATGATTAGTTGTTGCCAGCGGTTGGCGGTAGGCCGACGGTGGAGGCTAAGGCAGGCAAGTAGGGGAATCTACCACAATTGTTCAACAAAACGAGGGGAAGCTAGATCGTCTCCCGTGTAGAAAAAAACTAGAGTTGGTGCAATTATCTAGAAGGGCCTGGATAATAGAATATAAGAGAGAAGAATTTGGAATACCTTAAATCTCTTTAAGGTATTAAGAGATTTTTTTTCCCTAAAGTTCCAACCTTTCCATTCACCAGGGTATAACACTTTATTTTAATCATAATTTTTTATTTATTTTAGGATTAAAAACAAACAATACTAATCTATGCCTTTATATAGGTTTATTATATTCAAATTTTAAATTGCAGAAATAAATGTGAAATAAAAGCAAATACAAATATTCCAAAGACGACTATCTGAAAAAAATAGAGCAAATAAAATCATCCCAAAATTTGAAAAATTTTCATTCAAATCAATTAATTAATTTGAATAAGAATTTTTAATCCAATTAATTAGTCACCAATCATACCGCTGCCAAATCTACTGATAGTCATCTGCCCATTTAGATCAATGTCACGTGGTGAGATCTTGGACATTGAGTGTAGACCCTTCCTAAAATTAATCAACGGTTCGATGTCATTGTGTCTCCACCATCTTGCTCGCACAAGTATGAAAGAGTATGAAAGATAAAAAAGTACTCAAGGGCTACCAAATGTCGTTACATATTTGCGAGAATACTTCATATAAGCAAAGATAGTGCTACGTATAAGCATAATATATGTATAAGCAAGATAGTGCTATGTATAAGGCACAATTACTAATTATGTACTCTTGAAATGACATGGTATGCATAGGTATCATAATACTACATATAAATATGATAGTGCCACTTATAAGCAAAATAATATTACTTATAAGAAGGTAGTGCTACGTATATGCAAGATAAATTGTGTATCATTATCATGTTTATATGTAGTACTGTCTTGCTTGTGCGTTTGTAGCTATAGACATAGCACTAATGTCATTATTCTTCACCCCTTCTCTTGCGGGTCTCACATATTAATGCTTCATGTATTCATCAGTCCTTCGAAAAAAAGAGTTGTTATGTTGCCCAAATGCAATAATTTCTCATCAAGAAGATGGCATATATTAGTTCTCATCGAATGTCATAGTTTGGGTAACCATAATTGAGCCTTGTCATTGGACTTCATACTTTGAGTAACCATTTAAAACAAAAAGTATTTGGGTTAAGTAATACTTATTTCAAGTGATTCTTTTTTTTTCTTTTGAACAGTTTAATTATACTTTTTGCGACTTGAGTCTCAACCAAGACATTAGTTAAAATCTGTAACAAACAGAAGCTAAAATTGCTCTATTTTTGCTTCATACTTTATTGTTTCAAGAAGTTGAAAGCAGGAAATCATTACATCATTCTCAATCTTTCAGGTGGGTCAGTTTGTGAATTGCCTGGTTGAGGCTAGGAAAGAACTACAGCACAAGTATGTACTCCTTTTTGTTGAAAGTTAAAAAATCTTTTCAGCTCATTTTTATCAGGAATAAAGAACTCTTTTTTCTTTTTTTTTCAGTATAAAAAAGTTTTTTTTTTCTGTTTCTCTGCAGATCTGAGAACATCCAGCGGAGTTTCAAGATTAAAAAGGCCCTGTTATTCAAGGCGGACAGATCTTCATTTGATCGGCTCTGCCAACAGGTTCGCTTCATCAGTTCCAGCTTTACTTGACCGCTGATCAATCATTTGATGCTTCCATTTTATTTATGCTATGATGTGCAGATATACAAGTTGGAAGCAGAATACAAGAGGTTAGAGGAGGATGCAGCGGTTTACAATTTACTTCAGGAACAGCTTAAACTCTCTCCTGCATACAAGACGGTACTTTACTATTTTTGAGACTAGAAAATATATATGAACTCTTTATTTTATGATTACTTGCAATTCCAGTATTCTTTTAACACCACAAAATAGTCTATTGAGTTAATGGACACCCAGAATTCTACCATGAGCGATGTTGAATGATTTGAATTAGTCAATTAGGCAGTCTTTGATATTTCATACCTGCAAGCCCCTCTGGTCTTTAAGGAGTGTTTTAAAGATTGGAAATTTTTATATTGTTGTCTGAGATTCAAATAATAGTAACTTTTCAAAGTTACAAATGGAGAGGAATTAACCTATTTGGCCTTATTTGGTTGTAGCATGTTTTAGGAATATTTGATGTTTTTTGAGATAGAAAAAAAAAGAAAAATATGTTAATATTATGATGTAAAATAAGTTATTTTATCACTAAGGATTGTGATGAATATAAACTAAGGTTAATTTATTTTTTGAAATGCATATAGGATACGAAAAAAAGTTATTTTTTAAAATTGAAGTTTGTGTAGATATAAGATAAAGATGTTTTTTAATATTAAATTTATATATGATGTAAAATAAATATAAGCTATTAATGGAATCATGGAAATATTTATAGACGAGTTTTTGGGTTTTTAAAGCCTCAACCAAACAAGGCTAAAATTCAACTCTCTTGAGAGTGAGTTCGCTCAAGAATTAATGATGCATCATAAATCTGATGGCAGATGGTAGAGGTTAGCTCCAGCATGGAGCTGAAGGATGCCGTGGACCCGGCCATAGAATGTTCCGAGATATCGTTTGAAGAATTACTAGCTCAAGAAAAGAAGGATTCATTTTGGTAAGTTTTTGATGTAATTCAGAGAAGTTATAAAACTTATAACCATAAATAAAAAAAAAAAAATGCCAGCTTTTTGACACTTATTTCCTCTCATCAGGCAAAGGAATGGCAGGTTGAGATCAGTTGCAAGCTAGTAGAGTCCCATTTGTCCTTTCTTGTTGACATGTGAATGAAAGAAGTTTCTGTTACAGAAATTTGGGGTTGGGGTTTTCTTTTTCTCATTAACTCTTTTGGCTGCATGCTTCAAGTTGTCAAGAATTGATGATGAATCTGAAACACTAATTTCTATAGTTTTGACATGACTTAATTTTAATTTTAACTGGAATATAATTGGAGATGTCTTAGGCCCCGTTTGGTTTGATGTTATCTTGATGTTATGTTATGTTATTTAGAGAAAATAATTATTTGATTTAATGACATCTATAAAGAGTTTTTTATTAGATTATAAAATTATTAATCAAAAAATGACATTTAAATATTATGATATTTAGATTACACAACATAACACTAAGATAACATCGAATTAAACGCCCCCTTAATTGAAAGTTATATAATAATATTCCTTTGAGCTGTGCAGTGTAGTCCCAATATTTGATCAATAAATAGTTTAGAAGATATTTTGAGTTTAAATCACTAAATTATCTAATGAATTAATGATATATTTACTTTAATGGAGTAGAATAAGGTTAAAATTAAATTATCATTCTAAAAAAATAAAATAATAATTCTTTTGTTTATTTAAATGGAATAGGATATAGAATAAAGTGTGAATAGAAAAAATAAAATAAAATAATTATAAATATAAATTAATAATATTTTATGTTATTTATTATTATTATATTTAATTTTACACAAATAATTATATAAATATGTATGTACATGTGGTATATATACAATAATTTGCTTATATATGCATATGTATATGTACATTATATATATATGTGTATATACATGGATAAAGATAATTTTAGAACAATAGTTTTAACTTATAAAAAATAGCTAAAAAATAATTATTTACGTAAAAATAATTATTTTATGAAATGTAGAATGAAGATTTTTATGCAATAGTATTTCACTAAAGCAAATATCAAAATAGTTATTTAAAAAAATAAAAGTGAAATGAAATAGTCATTCAAGTAAATGCATTTTAAAGATTTCAAAATATTAAATTCTAAATTCTAAACTCTATAATTACATTAATAGGAAGATTAGTTATGTTAGTTTAACTATATTAAGGGATTGTTAAAATTTTATTATTTCTTAATTAGTGTGGTTAATTTGAAATGACAGAATGCTAGAGAGGTCTGACTCTGACTGATAATTTTAATAATACAGTGATAAATATGAATATAGAGGGACTTTTGAGATTGGCAATGATATAAAATTAATTTATTATCATTTTTATTATTATTTTAAGAAAATGATCATTTTAGTATCAAGTTTGATCAAAGTGATATAAAAGTCAAATATTAGCAATGAAAGTTAATAAAAAATTTAATTAAATCATATTCCTATATGAATCTCAGATTCAATTCAGAGATGATAAATATTTTTATTAAAAGTATTTATAAGTGAAGATAAGTATTAAAAATTATTTCTTATTTTTTTATCATCCGATTGTATAAGAATATAAAAACTCAACAGAAATATATTTTATTATATGATTCAATTATGATAATATATTAAAATGAATTATTTTTATTGATATAATTTCATAATTTAATATGAAATAAGGTTTGTCTTCTCATACGCTTGAGATACTCGCACTACTCTCTGTCTAATTTTTCTACTCTATTAGTTTTATACACGTGCATCGTACACCTAAGAATGTTATAGAAACTATAATATTTAAAATTTGTATGATATTATTATTTTATTATCTTTTTTTTTAAAATAACTTATAAATTAATTTAATTTGCAATTATTATTCATTACAAGATATTAGAATGTTGGACCATTGGTAGTGTTTTTCTAGATTAGTGCAATTCTTATATGGGGAGAAAAATTGTGATTTAATTGGATTAAAAAATATATAATATCAAGATTTACTTCATATTAATTAATTATTTCATATGTGTGTAAGATTAGCTTTAGTATTATTTAATAATAGTTATTCATAAAAATTGACACCTAGTTAAAAGTTGAAATAAGAATTTCAAAATAACATTTTAAAAAAAAAAAAAAAAAGAAATTGCCTTTTAAGTCCTTGAGATTACTTAGGCACTTCAAGTAAATATTTAAAATTTAAATCACTTCACATAAATACTTGACTTCCAACTCTAATTTTAATTTGATCCTATTAATATTTATATAATTATTAAAAAATACTTTTACCTTCTCCTACTTCTAGTGAATGAATACTGTGATTCAGTTTGCGCGAGCGACGATTAGCTTGCGGTAGGCCACGACGCAGCTTATGCCCACGAGCACAATGACAGATAATCAATGTGCACACACAGAGACGGGCCGTGGCAGCTGTCTGTCAGAGGTGGAAGAGGAGAGAAGTATTTTTATCTTTTAAGTGTGTTTGTTTGTAAGGTTAAATTTAAGAAGGTTAAAATTAAATTTGGATGAAGATATTTTTTATTGAAAGTTGTGAATGATGTGAAATAAAGTTAATTATTATGTTAGGATATGTGAGGGATGTGATATAAAGTTAGTTATTATTTTAGTAATATGTGTAGGATGTGAAATAAATTTAATTTTTAATATTAAATTTTATGTGTGATGTGATATGCCTGGTTAAAATTAAACAAGGTTAATTTTAAACTCCTAAACAAACGGGGCCATTAAAGGAATTAAATTAAAATCAGAGCTGAATCGTGGACCTATATGAAATAATTTAAAATTTAAGGACCTATTTGAAGAGCTAAGTGACCTCAGGGACGCAGAGTAAATTTACTGTAAAAAAACAACACCTAATTGAAAACGGGCTGACTCACATCGGTCCTGTGTCTACCATATAAATTAGGCAGCATCTCCCCAACTTTGCCCCTCTTTCCTCCAAGCTCTCCCGCCGCTCTAGGGTTTTGCTTTTTCTCTCTCTCTCTCCTTCTCTGCTCTTCGAGGAGAAGCGGCGTGAGGGTTGTGGAAGCAGCAATGAGTAGCGACAAGAAACAAGGAGATATCGATATGTCCGATCTGGCGTCCGCTCTTCCCCCGAACGCTTCTGGTCTTGCTACTCTGAGCCATTTCTAGCGCTCGTTCGTCCTCTTTCAATTCTGTTATGCTGAGGCAAATTTTTTCTTTCAGGTCTTAGCGCCGAGGATAGGGCGGGCCTTGTTAACGCTCTGAAGGTGAGGTTTTCTGCTCTGCCTTCTACGCTTTCGAATTGGTTTTTGGGTTTTGTGGCTTTTCTTCGTGTCAAGTGGCTGTTCTTGTGAGCTGCAGGACAAGCTTCAGAGCCTGGCGGGGCAGCATGCGGACGTGATGGAGACATTGTCTCCTAAGGTCAAGAAACGCGTTGAATTTCTCAGGGAAATCCAGGTCTCTCGTCTTTTCTTCTTCATTGGTTTGTTATCATTTTTATGTTTCATTTTTTTTTTTAATTTTGATCTAGTAATTCTGCTATAAATTTTGTTTCCCAGGCGTTATGTGACTTAGGAAAATTTAGGATTCAAGATATCCTAAATTTAGATTGAAACGTCATCAGGAATCTGGCTTTAACTTAGGTTAACTAAATGATCTATTTTTAATCTAGATAGTTTGGTCAAAAATATAATAAAATTAATTCACTGATTTTCCATGTTCTTTTAACCTAAACTTTCTAGGATTCTAATGAAGACGATCACACACTCACATAGGCTTGCTCCAAGCATAAATTAAAACTCACCCTGTAATATTTATGTATTCTTGCAATTAAAGGAGAATTAGTTTCTCGGTTCTAGGTTCTAATCATGCCAAAAGTTTGCAAATCACATGTAAGTTCCTGTATCCTTTGATTTAGATCATGTAAGATAGGCAAGATCAAACTTAAGCATGGAAATAAGATTCTTATCAAACCACAGGATAATTAACTTGATGCCTAAAACTAACATTAAGTTAATGCATGAAAAGTTTTCTTTTCTGCATGCAGCAAGAATCTCACATGAAACCATTAATGATTATGCTTGGAAACATAAACAAAAAAATCTTAGGATAAGCACTAGTAGAAAACTGATAATACAAAGAACAACAATTGGAATGAAACTCATGTCTATCGGGAATTGGTTCGATTATTGGGTTGGAATTGATTATCAATACCAATAAGGAATAAGTTATTTGAATCGGTGAGGAATTGGTTCAGGTAAATCTTTTTTTAGTTTAGTGGGGGATCGAGGCAGGTGAGAGGTTGGGTCATGCATGATGCGACTTGTGTCGCGTCCCCCTTGGTGCCCATTGGACCCGAGTTGCCTAACCAACCCTAGTTAGCGTTCAATTGATTGTTGGCTCTGCCCCCCCCGCCCCACCTTTTCGTTTTAATGTCCCCCCTTCCATTGTTTCCATAAATCCCTCGTCCCTCTTACGATCCTTTCCCCACACTCTTGCTTTCCAACTCTCTCCCTCTCCCATAACTCTCTCTTTAAACACTCAAATGGCTTCATAACGGGAA
Source organism: Apostasia shenzhenica (assembly GCA_002786265.1). NCBI lineage: Eukaryota > Viridiplantae > Streptophyta > Magnoliopsida > Asparagales > Orchidaceae > Apostasia > Apostasia shenzhenica. The sequence continues at coordinate 315,750 of KZ451908.1, forward strand.
ACTTGCGGTGTTCATATCGAATTTCAAGGTAACTGCATTCCCAATTCACAACCTATGGCTATGGAGATGTTGCATCTGGTGGCGATACAAAAGGAAGATGGATCATCATCCTTGCCATCTCAGTCTTTGACAACCAATATTATATTCGCTACATCATGAGCCTCCCACATTAAAAGAGGTATGAGAATATTTTGATATGCTTACCGATTCAACTAATTTGAACTGGGTAATTGTTGTTTGAGGTTTTATAAGAATGTATATTCTTACAAAGTTTGGTGAAGTCCCATATATTTGGTACAGATACTTGCTAACCTACGGTAGTAGAGAACACCTGAACTCAAATAAATTCACATTGTGGATTTGGACCTTTTAGCTTTACAAATGAAAAAGCTAGAAGGGGTTTGGTAAGAAATGTTCTCTCTACCGAGTCGTCGTTCTGACATTCCTAAAAACACGATTATTTAGATTTTGTTTTAGAAATGAAATATAAATTTAAAATTATTGGAAAAATATCCTCTATTTATCTTTAGAGATCTTTCTTAGATCCTGATCAAGGGGAGAAATTGGTTGTTTTCTTTCATGAATATGCTTAAAGGCATATCAAAAATCTATTTGACTTTCAAAAAGAGTCTAGTTATCATTTTCTTTGGGAAATAGTTTATTTGAATTACAGAAATATAAGAACATAGAAATATAAACTATTTGAATTCAAATAGTTTATTTGAATTCCATGATCAATTTGGGAGAAACACACTAACGGGATTGGAACTTGCGCTCTGATAGCAACTGATGCAACCTGTGCTGCAATTTGCTAGATTCAAGGAGGAAAGTGGCACACAACAATCACACAAAGCATGGAAGGAAAACCTCACTCGAATTTCAGAAATTCAATTATGCCAAAAACATCCTAATTACAATGATTTGTAGGGCTTATATGCGAAAACCCTAAAATTAACCAAAAATAGAAATATATAATTTTCAATCTGCTAATAGCCTAAATCATACCAGATTGATAGCCCAAATTTCATTTGATTCGGGTTTATTTGGATTACTAAATCTAATTCTCAATAATTACTAAAAATAGAAATAAATTACAAAAATTTCAATTTTGACGAGAATTTTGGGTCGAAAACGTGGTTAACCGACTGTAAGCTAGTTGACAATGGATCTGTCTCGAGAGCTTTCTGAATTTGGGTTGAACACTAAAAGCAAACACATGCAACAAATGCTATGGCCGTTTTCATGAATAGGTGTCGAAGTCGCCCCCAAAATGGGTCAATTGCATCAATTTAGGGCTTGGTCCGATTAATTTTATCCAAGTATTATAGTGCTATAATGTCCGCATCATGTATCCATTGTATGATGAGGAAGACTTGCAAAGTGTTTTTAAGTATATAAAACATCTTATCTATTATTTTTACAATTATTTACCTTTCCACTAGGCGGAAAGATGGTGTAATTTTTTCAATATATATGTCTACTTCATGCTATTTAAAAATAGGCATTTTGCAGTGAGCATTGAAAGGCGGAATATGATCGGTTAACTTCTGGTCTCAGGGCTATCTGGGTCAATTGCCTGTATAGAAGTATTGTGTGAAAGATTTCAAATCTCATGTATATATGTGCCTAATTGGTTATTTGTATTAAGTTAATTTTGATATAGATCAAGATAATTCTGTGGTAGATTGATTATGTTATTATTAAATGAGATTGATAGATTATTTATATTTTTTATCTTTATTTCATATTTGTTTTTATTCATATGTATCTGTTAATTATATTACTATATACCTTCCCATTGTTCATATTCATTATTTGATTTTGTTAGTATTTATGTTTTCAGTTGGTTGGGTTTGACTTCTGTATATGGCCTAGTTCTGAACTAATAACTTTAATGAATTGAATAAAATTTTTCATTTTCTTCTCTTCGTTCTCTCCCTCTGTTCCTTTTGTTCCACTTCTCCTCTACTTCAAACCTTTCCCCGTATGCATCCTAAATTACGTTTGTTATTGTCTTTTCTCTTTTCAAAGTTGGATGAAACTATTTCTTCAGGTCCATTCAAGTGTTAAGTAGTTCTACCGTTGTTAATTTTAGGTATGCTTACTCTTGTTTGTGATTCGTACTTGATTACGAAATAATCCAGTAAAATTGTGATTTCCAGCTTGCTTACATATTCGCATCACAGCAAGTGTAATGCTGCATCTACTAATAGAATTTGGAAATTTGAAAAATATGCTTACTGAAATACCTTTTAGGATCAACATGATGAGCTTGAGGCTAAATTTTTTGAGGAAAGAGCAGCTCTTGAAGCCAAATATCAGAAGCTTTATGAACCCCTGTACACTAAGGTTTTTTTTTTTTTACCCTTGTTGATGCTAAGATGATTTTGTTTTTCTGTCTTCATTGAGTGGTACTTAATGTCAAATATGCAGAGATATGAGATTGTAAATGGTGTGGTTGAGGTTGAAGGCAATGCAGATGAGCCTTCAGGCAAAACTGATGCTGAGGATAGTATCGCTGAAGGTTCGTGCCTTATTTTAGATGCCTTTTTCTGTAATTATTGAATGTTTAGGTGTTTACTTATTTTGCCTATAGAGAAAGGTGTGCCTGAATTTTGGCTCACAGCGATGAAAACCAATGAAGTTCTATCTGAGGAGGTTAGTTATAGTTTACTTGTTTTTTCAACTATAATTCTTTTCTCGTTTGGGTCGTGAATTTTCATTTCATTCCTGGAGCAGATCCATGAGCGTGATGAGGATGCTCTGAAATATCTTAAAGACATTAAGTGGTCTAAACTTGATGATCCAAAGGGGTTCAAGCTTGAATTCTTCTTCAAGTCAAACACTTATTTCAAGAATTCTGTACTAACTAAAACATATCACATGATTGATGACGATGAGCCTATTCTAGAGAAGGCAATAGGGTATGCTATCCATTTATTATTGAATTAACTGTTGATGCTCTATTTAATATTATTGATGGTCCCATGATTTATGTTACAGGACGCAAATTGAATGGTTTCCGGGGAAGTGCTTGACTCAAAAAGTTCTTAAAAAGAAACCAAAGAAAGGATCAAAGAATGCCAAGCCGTTAACTAAGACTGAAAAATGTGAAAGTTTCTTCAATTTTTTCAGTCCTCCTGAAGTTCCTGATGAGGGTGAGGAAATTGATGAGGAAGCGGTAAGTTATTTGCAATACCATTGCGGTATAACTATATTAACGAATTATTTATTTATTTTTGATCTTAACGAATGATAATTGATTTGAATTAAACTGGTAATTTTTGACAGGCTGAGCAGCTGCAGGATCAAATGGAGCAGGATTATGACATAGGGTAAGGCACTTAATTAGTGATAGAGTATTCTCTAGTTTCAACCAATGGATTTCTATCCAATAATCTTATGATTAGCTATCATGGGTCTTTAACATCATGACTAAGAGGGCAATCCTTGGCTAGAAACCAGTGACCTATGCATTTCCAGTGGATTTTTTGGAGTTACGTGCATACATGACAAGCAACTTACTAATGTGCATATTAGACACTAAACACATAATGCATGGTAGCACACCCAGTGCACACTAAACTGATAAAATATCAATCAGTTGTACGTGTGCAACTCACATACCAGCCAGTATTTCTTAAGCTTCCCACGCGGTGGCCTAACCTTGTCATTTTGTTTGAATCCAGCTGCATAGCCCCAGTAAACAATCAATACACAGCCCAATAATGAATTTGGGCTTAATCCATTAGTGTGTTAAATGGACTTGTTAATCCACGTCTTTTTAACCCATGGCCTTGTTAAATGGAATGTTATTTTCTTACTAATTTAAATGTTTTACACTGAAATCATATAATGTATGGCAACTAAACCTGCACAATGTGAACATCAATCAATCAATCTCGAATGAACACTGTTGTTGACCACGGGATCCGTGCAACCACCCCCTCGTTACTGTGGCTAAACTTCCCCATGTGCCGGCACAACGCAGTAATTTTTTAAATATATGGTTTTCTTTAATTGTGCAAAGTGGCTTTCTTTTTTTTAATTATTTTGGTGAGATTGAAACCCATGACCTCTTTGGAGATATGAACAACTTACATTGCCTAGTGGGAATTGTAGTGTGTGGGGCAAACAATAAAAAAAAAATTGTTGATGATAATTAGGAAGCTTTTTATTTATATTACCGAATTCCTTGTATGACGTTGAAGTTTCTATGGATGAATTCGTTGTTTTCCTTTATAAGAAGAGTAGAAGACTGATTTTGCATTTGTCCCTTGGGTTGCAGGTCGACTATTCGAGACAAGATTATCCCTCATGCTGTCTCATGGTTTACTGGAGAGGCTGTCCAAGATGATTTTGAAGACATGGGAGACGATGATGAGGGTGATGGAGATGAAGAGGAAGATGAAGAAGAGGAAGAGGAAGATGAAGAGGATGAGGATGAGGATGAAGAAGAGGAAGTTAGGACTAAGAAGAAGGTATGAAGTGTTTATTTTTTGTTCGCATTGATCACATTCGTTTGTTTTTTGGAAACTGATGATTTATGCTGATTTTTATTCTGGACGCCTCGCGAAGCCTGGTGTTGTGCATAAGGTAATTTCTGCAAATCTTGCGAACGATAATTTTTTTTTTTTTATGTTATTAAGACCTTTTCAATATCTAAATCGATATATGTATAATTAAGATAGCATAATAAAATTACAACCTAAAGCATGATGGTCAAATGTTTTACTGCTGTCAATATGTTCTTCTATAATTACATGTTCGATTTCTTTATTCTATTTGAACACTCGTGTGTTTAAATTTTCACATGTATTTTGCCAGTTAAATTGTATAATTTGATGAATGTTAATTTATCTTTCATTCTACCCCAGATTATTAGCAAAATTATACAAACACTATTCTGCAAACTGAATGTGTACAAAATATAATATTTATACTTAATTTTAAACAGACGAATTTATTATTATTTTATTGTTTTTGGGAAATTTTTGTTAATTTTTTATTTGCGAGACATGCAGAAAGCTGGAGGGGAAGGACAGCAACCTGATCGTCCTCCTGAATGCAAGCAGCAGTGAATTCATTAATTCAAATGGATGTCTGGTTCTATGAATGTCTTCAAATATTGTAAGACTTTAAAATCTATTTTGTGTGCTGGAATTTATGTGCTTATGGTATATAGTTTGCTTTCAATGATTTTATCTTCAGCACCTTGAAGTTTATTTTCTCCTGAAAGGTGGCCGGGTTGGATTTTGGGTCGAGTTGGAACATTTTTTTTGTAACGTATTTGAAAGTATTGTTGTTTTGTTCGAAGTTCTTGCTAGTTTAGAACACTCAGGTGGATGCTGCCACTGTTTAATAGATTTTTTATTTTCTTGCTCTTTCTTTTTTTTTTTTTTCTTAGCTCATATGCAGTACAGTAATTGTATAAAATTTTTACATTTTTTTTTAAATAAATATATTTATTACAAAATTTAAATAAAAATTATAAGTTATATGTTCAATTTTTTATTTGAAAAAAATATATTAGTTTTTATATATAAAAATTTTATAATAAAAATATAAAAGTGCATTTTACATTTAAGTATTTATATGTGAATATATGAAATGTCAAATTAGTTAAATTTAATAATTAAATAATGTAATTTAAATATTAATTCAGATTTTAAAATTAATTTAGTTTAATTTAACTTAATTGTAATTAAATTTTAATTTAAGAATTAAATGTAAATAAAATAAAATTTTAAAATTTATAATTTAAAAAATAAATTAATTAAATTTGTTTACAATTAAACGTTTAGTTTATTTTTTTATTTTTTAATTTTTTAATTTTTTAATTTTTTAATTTTTTTTAACTCATTGAAATTGACTTTAAAATTTTAATTTTTAAGTTAAAATTTATGATTTATAAAATATATTTGAGAAAATAAAAAATCTAAAATTAAAATTTATTTTTTCAAATTTCATGATATAGAATTTAATTTTTTTAATTTGATTTTATTGTTAGTATTAATATTTAAAATATTTATAAAATTTGATTATTACTATTGATATTAATAAAAAATTTAAAATTTTGTCGAAGTAAAAAATGTGTATGATAGATTTAAAATTTATTTTGAATTAACTTGTATTATATTTGATTTAAACTCAATTTATGTTTTTAATTTAAAATTAATTTATTCATAATTAAATCGGTTTAATTAAAATGAAAGAGTGGAGAGGGAGGGTGGTGAGGGGCTGGCAGGAGAGAGCAATAGTGAGGAGACAGAGGGAGCCCATAGGAGAAGAGAGGAGAGAAAAAAGAGAGGATCAGGAGAAAGAAGAAATTGTTAAAATTAATAAGAATATTTTGGAGATTTTAAAATTTTAACACTATATTGACTTTAATTATATAATATAGATATATGATTTTAGTTTGCTTTAGGATACTAAGAGGGTATTTGATTAAATAATTCTTATTTATTGTTAATTCACTTCATTATTAAAGCTAGAATATCCTATATAAACTAAAATTTATAAATAAAATTTTTTATTTTAATTAAATATACTTACTAAGAATAAATATAGTATAGAAAGTGTAATTTATAAATTTTGTAACTTTTAAAAATTAAATGTAAATTCTGTAATATTTATTAAATTTAAAGATGTATACGTAATTTTCCTTATTTAGTGGTATTTCATGGAGAGAGATTAAGCCTCAAGTTTCAAACTGTGCAATTAAAAAGAAAATAATTATTTAATTTAATGATATTTCTAAATAATTTTTGTAAAATTGTAAAAAATTATTTATTAAAAAAATGAGATTTATATATCATAATATCTAAATTATATGATATAATATCAAAATAATAATGAATCAAATATGTTGAAAAAAAAACTTGAATTTGATTCATTGCCAGCCAAATGCTGAGGAATTTAGCCAAATTTTGCATAGTATTTATTCTTTTTAAAGTAAATTGCAAGTAAATTCCTGTTATTTGATCATATGCGTATGTAGGTTTAAATTTTTTAAAATCACTCAAATTGGTTCATTAGTTTTAGGTAATATACAACTAGATCCAAAATTTTGATTTTACAATAAAAAATATATATATAATGATTTTTTTATTCTTAAGATCTTCTCTCTCTTCTCTCTCTCTTCTGATTTCACACTCTCTTGTTCGAACGGAGTCTTTCATGATTCCGGTGAGTGGGTAATGAAGGAAGATCGATTTCATTTCGCCGGCGAGTGCGAAATCGGAAGAGAGAGAAAATCTTGAGGGTAAAAATGTCATTTCATACATTATTTTTACTGTAAAAATCTAAATTTTGGACTTAGTTGCACATTACCTAAAACTAATGGACCAATTTGAGCGATTTTCAAAAAATTGAACCCAATTGCACATATGATCAAACAACAAGAACCTACTTGCAATTTACCCTTCTTTTTAATCAGCTTCTAGTTTGGGCCCGTTGAATATCCTTTGACCAGGGGACAGTATTGCCTTTGGATCAAACATGCTCTTCATCTGCACAAATCTCTCCCATTTTCTTCCAAAATGTTTGGCCCAATCATCCCTGCGCGTGTAATGAGGAAGATATTGCTTACATTCTATCCCTTCTCGATCACAGAACTTCAGTATCTCGCCATTTTGGTCCTCCAACTTCTCCAAATCCTTCGGCTCTGAAGACTGCAGGATCCCAACGGAATAGAACATCTCTTCTTCCGGAATCACGGCCGACATTCTTTCGTCCCACCTGCAAATTCAAGGTACGATATTGGCTTTAACTGCGTTTGAATTCGATAGCTGTGGCTCTGATTCCTGAGACGAGTAGCTCAGTTGCTAGTTCACGAATCGAGCTTTTTTCGTTCATTTAAAAAGTTAGACTTTTTTATGAAGTTTGTTACTTCCAATTAAATAAAACTCGAAGCTTATTTTAGCTCAATAGAATCCCGGCTGGTACTATGAAATCTCAGGTTCGAATCTGCATCACTACAATATAATAATAATCAGATAAAACTCACTTGGTTCTGTTTGTGGGATAAACAAGGATTGGCCCCATGAACTTGCTGTGCTTCATAATGCCTCTGAAAACCCCGGCATCGAAGTCAGTAATCCTCGATCTTGGGACGAATAGATTGAGCCATGGGTGTGGGAGATCCCAGAGCCCAAGGGCTCGAAGCCTCTTCTCGCCGTCGTGAACTCGATTCAAGAATTTAAAGTAGCTCACGTCATTTGTGAATGAGAATCCCGGGACAAAGCTTAGCTCTTCGAGCAAATCCTCGAGCTCCTGACAAAAAATGCAGCATTTCTCAATACGTTCTACTTGATAACAGTCTCAAACTCATCGCTAATTTTAACCGTAGCTAAAATCTTAAATTTATTTTAAAAAATTTAAAAAATTATTTTATACTCAATCCTACACAAATTTCAGCATTAAACAATCACTTTATTTCACATCCAATATAATTTTTAATATATTAATCAACTTTATTTCACATTAAAATATTAAATTAGGTATTTGAGAAAGTAAAAAAAAAGAATTATTTGGATATCATTTTTCTAAATTTGATATTTGTATCCCACTTTTATTGAATCCTATTTTGTTTTTATGTTTTTCGGACTTAAATGAAGTTTTTAAAATAATGAACTAAAATTTAATTATATATAAACTGTAGGGACCTATCAGTAAGTTGTATTTAAAATAATGTTTGAAAGAATTCTTGGAACCTATCTGTAATTTACCTTCTCCAGGCGAGGAGCCATGGCCGTTTCATGGCCGTAGCCGTAGTAGAAGGAAGCTTCCAAGCAGTAGATGGCTCCCCCGTTCCCGGCGGCGAGCTCGCCGATCATCCTCAGGTCATTCTCCGAGAAGAACGACGATCTCCAGTTGCTCCTCATGGCATGCCCCATCATCACCGACCCTTCCACGTAATCCGGCCGCCGGCGGCCGCTCTCCGGCGACGCCTCCATGGTTATCAGTTTCTCCTGGTCCCTCGTCATCCCCCTGAACTCCGTGTACATTAGCCGCATCCACCTAACCTGCGCCGCCAGCATTCTATCAACTTTTATATAATTGAATAAAACACTAAGAGTAAATTGCTTATAGGTCCTTAAGACCTTACTTTTTTTACATATTAGTCTATAAATTTTAGATTATTACATTTAAAACCCAAAGATTAACAGTTTGTTCGTGTATGTCTTACCTAATTCTGGCCACTTTTATATGGCAACTAAAATGTTTTTATCAACATTTATAAGTTAATTTAGCGAGATAATACTCGTAAGTACATAAATAATGCAAAATAAAAAAAAAATTACAACAAAAGGACCACAAGGCAATGAATTGTTAAGTTTGGATTACCTAAATGTAAATATTCATAAGAGTTTTTGTAATGACCGTTTGTTTAGCTAAGTTAGAGTTATCAAAGTTTAATTCAATTGTATCACATTATAAATAAATTTTAATATTTTAAAATAAAAAAAGTAAATTAATTTTATATTTTATACATATTAAAATAATAATTTATTATTTCATAACTTTTACACATTTTAAATCTCAGTATAACAATATATAAAATAAAGATTATATATATATATAATTTATAGAAATAAAAATAATTATTATATATATATATATATATATAATGGACCCATTGATATAGGGGATGCCTAACTATAAATTTTTTTTTTGCCTAACTATAATTATTGTTTCATCAAGAAAAAAAAAACTATAACTATTGTACAGGAATAATTTCATATGCATTCACAAAATCTAAATAAAAAATTACATATTTACTATTTTTTGTAAAACAATTACATATTTACTCTCTCATTTTTTATTAGTTTGGAATCACAAATGGATTCTCAATTTACAAAGAGACAATCACACATATCTTGTAACTTTTGCTAAATTTTGTTATTAAAAAAAACTTTTGCTGAATTTAATTTATTGTCTACTCCTACTCCACACATAAATACAAAAAAATCAACTACAAAATTAATTTATATATATATATATATATAGGAGATATAAGAATAGAGATAAAAGGATAATTATTAAGAATTAAATATTACATAACTGAGAACGTGCATCCAATTCATATAGATATTTGAGAAATATAATAAATTATACATTATATTTATATTTATATTCATAGGCACACAAAAACTCAAACCCAAAACGTACGTTTTGAGATATAAGAATAAAGATAAGCAAGTAATTACTTAAAATTGAATATTATAGAATATGTGATTCATATAAATTTTTGAGATATGTAAGAAAGATACATTAATTATGCATATTAAATTAATTAATTAGTTCATGGGAACGTTGAGTCGAGCACTAAATAGTTCAGTTATCGAACCTAATATTTCCTTTTAAAATAGATTATTTATTTTATGTATTTTTTTTAAATTAAAAATATTTCATTTAAATCCTTTTCGGTTATAAATTATTCTATGTAGCATTTTTAATGAATTTCAGTAATTATTACTGTTAAGTTGTATTAAAGAATATGTTTAAAATTTTACAATAATAATTATATACAAGCTAGAATATAAAGAAGAAGGAAATATAGAAATTATAATGATTATTATAAACTATTATGTTTACTTTTTTTAGTCACATTATTGATTTATTTCTATAGCTTATCTAAAATTATCTTTTGGTTTGTCCTTTTAGAAATAATTCATTGAAATCTTCAATATTTTTTAAAATCTTTGCATACTTAAAATTTAAAGTAGAACTTTAAAGTAAAGCAAAATAAGTTTCTATAAATTTAATTAATTATGGACCAATGTGAATGGTTTTGAAAAATATAGTTTCAAAATTAAATTTCATAAAAGAAGACTCATGTGAAATAATTTTTCACTAAAAGGCCCTAAATAATTTTTTTTAATTTTATAATCATACTTCGAATAAGTCTACTTCAACGGCCTAACAATAAAGCGTTGAGCCACATACATATATAACATTGTATACGTTCATGTATACAATAAAGATCTCTCTCTCTCATATGTGTACATACATTATTTTTAAGAGACATTTATATGGTGGACACAGAAATTAGGCCGATTTACGGATTTTATCATAAATCTTAAAATATTACAAATATCACATCTAAAACAACTATTTTTAATTTTATCGCATCCTGCAGTAAATTTTATTAGAAGATTTAATCATAATTAAATCTCAATAAAATCTCGCTCATTGATCACATTATTTAACCATCGACCTTCATGTTAGACGGAGCTGCATTGGTTTCGGCAGTAGCGTATTCATGGGATGTGGCATCATATTCTTGCGAGTCGATAGCGTATTCATGCGAGTATCACTCTGCTATTTACATCTTCTTCTTACGTGGGCATCGCGAGCGAACATCGATCGGACCTTTCTGCAGCATCAAAGTTCTGTTGTCGCCGGCCTCAGAAAGATCCGATGCCCACTCGTGATGCCCGTGTAAGAATAAGATGCAAATAGCAGAGTGATCCTCGCTTGAATACGCTGCCGCCTCGCATGAATACGTTGCTGCCTCTCGTGAATACGCTGCCGCTGAAACTAATGCATCTCCGTGATGCCCTAACATGAAGGTCGATGGTTAAATGATGCCATCAATGACTGAGATTTTGTTGAGATTTAACTATAGTTAAATTTTCTAATAGAATTTACTGCAGAATGTGAAAAATGAAAAAATACCTATTTTAGATGTGATAACTGTAATATTTTGAGATTTATGGTGAAATCCGTAAATTAGCTCAATTTCTGTGTCTACCATATTAATGTCCCTATTTGTAATATAGCAAAATATCTAAAATTTGAAACACACTTGTATCTAATTCGGTTATAACTCGACTTGATTTTTTTATGACTCGAAATCAAGACACTCAAATTAAGATCGATTCAACTTTTAATTGAACACATATCTATGTAATGATATACAAGCTGACTTTTTAAATATATACTAAAATGTTTTATATGTATGAATACATATTGTAAAGTATATATTAAAGAAACTATCTATAAGTATATTATATATATATATATATATATATATATATATATAATTAAAAGTTAAGAGCAAATTACATTAGGTTCTTGAAGTTGATAAAGTGCTTCAAATTAGTTTAAAATTTTTAAAATTTTCATGTAGGTCCCTAAGGTTGTGGGGTCTCCAAGCATTTTGAAATTTTTTATGCAAGTCCTTGAAGTTGATAGAACATCTCAAATTGGTTCCTGAAATTTCTACTCCTAAAATAAAAGTGAGAGACTAAATTGAAATCAATATATCAACCTCAAAAACTAGCATAAAAAATATATATATAATTTCATAAACCAGTTTGAAGTACTTTATCTATTTTAGGGACCAATGTAAAAAAAAATTAAAATTCATGAGTCAATTTAAAACATTTTGTCAATCATAGTGACCTAGCTATGAGTAATTTACTCAAAAAAACTATATATAATATATGATAAATTACATCTTGGTTCCTAAAATTAAGATATAATATCATCCATATCTTCATTTTTTAAATTTCTAACAATGTAATAGATCTTGAGATAAATTAACATTCTCAATTAGGTCCATTAAATTATGTTAAACAATTCATACAAGTCCATTTAGACATTTTTTTTGTCAATAAACACATTAAAAAAATATTTTTTTTTAAATATAAAATTACTTTAATACTTTTATTTATTTTGAATCCTTCCTCCTCTCTTTGTCTCTCTAGTTGTCGGTGATGATGTAGGGTGATTATTAGCCATGGCAGGACTACGGACCTTCATCACTTAATGGAAGAGAGGGAACAGAAAGCGGACCTCCTCTAATTGTGAAAGAGAGAATGATTGGTGGGGAGGGGGGGTTGTACTGTTCATGGGAGGAGAGAGTGGAGAGAGACCATAGGGTTAAAATTGATATTTAATACAAAAAAAAGTTAAGAGGACTAAATTTATATACTAAACTTAAAGTAGAGATCTAAATGTAATATGTGTAATATGTGTCCTAATTTTAAAAACCTAGATGAAATTTACCTATATAAATTGGATATCAGAATAAAAAAATAGGATAAAAAACTAATTAGTTTCATTCAATTAGAAAATCATATTAAAAAAAGAGTAAATTTTAGTTGAATAAAATTAAATTAGACTCAAATTTGAAAATTTTTGAGTTTGAGTTAACGTAAACTAACTCAAACTCGGCTCATTGTCAACTCTGGTTCTATGCATACCATCTTGGGTGCTTCATCAATGGCGATCCTCGCCCTTGTGATGATCCCGAACTGCCCAACCCCTCCCAGCACCGAGAAGAAGAGCTCCGGCCTTCGTCTCTCCGAGCATGTCACCGTCTCCCCCTTCCCCGTTATCACCTCCATCTCCAGAACGTTCGCAATCTGCGGGCCATGCCGGAAGGCCTGCCCGCCGACGCCGCCGTTCGAGAGAGTGCCGCCGACGGTCAGGTGGAGGTAGTCGGTCCACGACCGCGGCGACATGCCCCGCCGCAGGGTTTCGCGCAGCACGTCGATCCAGAGCTGCTCCCCGCCGGAGTCGACGAAGCCCCCCTCCAGCGACACGGCGATCCGGCTGTCGCCGGCGAGCGACGACATCTGTACGACAATGCCTCCGGAGGCCTGAGCCTGGCCGCGGACTGAGTGGCCGTGGCCGCGGGGGGCGATGGGGAAGGGATGGGGAGAGGCGTGGGAGAGGCGGACGAGGGCGGCGATGTCCGCCGGAGAAGAGGGGAAGAAGACGGCGGCCGGTGGGGAGTGGACGACGCCGCCGAAGTCGTTGGCGGCGGCGGAGATCTCGTCGGGGTCGAAGCGGAGGCGGGCGGCAACGGAGTGGGAGGAGAGGTCTGGCGGGCACCGCCGGAGTTGGCCGGCGATAGACATGAGAGTGGTGAGAAGAAAAGAAGCTTTGATGAAGAGAGGAGCCATGGGAATGGGGGACAGTAGAGATCAATTTGGGTAAGTATTTATAGTTGGTAACAGTTTAAATTAGGTGAAATTACAAATGTACTCAAACAAAAGGATAAATTGCATCCTCAAAAAATTTAATTTAGGACCTCATTATAAAAACGTTGCAGTTTTAATTTTTCTTTCATAATTTTTTTGAATAATTTATATATTTCAAAGTACTATTATACTTACTTATTTTCATTATCACTTATTTTCTTCACTCTAAAAATTTTAAAATTAAAAATATTAATATTTTAAAATTATATTATAAAAAATTAATTATTAAAAATAATCTTATAATATAATAGTAAAGAAATTATTAATTATATTTTAATGGACCAAATAATAGTACTTACTTCTACAAACTCACAGATTCAAATTAAAAAATTTTAAAAATTAAAATTGACTTGTATTATTTGTTCAAACTTAAAGACCAGATGTAATTTATCTTAAAAAATAAAAAGTTTTTATTTAATTAATCTTAAAATTGCACATTAACATATATCACTTGTTAATTTGAATGTGTAATTATGAATTGAATTCATACATATTAATTAGATTTTTTTCTACTAAAATGTGATGAAGTACTAATTGATCTTCACTTGTTTGACAAATTTATAATTATGCATTTAAGTTTGAAGTAATGTATATGAATAAATAATTTTAAAATTAAATGAGTAAAAATTTCTCTTTTTTTTAATGAATAATAATGTGACAATGCAACTCTCCCTTTAAATTAGTACCACTTCATTGAATAGCCACAGATAAAATTCTTATAGTACATACCATTACAATTATATGGGTCAATTAATAATAAGTAAATAAATGGGATTTTACACATATAACACATAAAATTATCGTATTTATAAATTATACACTTAAAATTTTATATTCCATAGTGCATATCTCAATCCTATAAACATTAGGTTTTGTATATTTCCATCTACATTCATTATACTTGAAGTATTACATGGTCTTAAATTATAATATTTTGTACTGCACATATATAACACGACTGTATTAATTCTTATGTTATGTAGTGTTCACTCAAACCTATGCAAAACTATATACTAAATACAACCAAAATTATCAATATTACATGCCACACATCCATTGTAAAGAAATATTGTGTTTAATGAATATTTTCATGACATTTGATTTATGATATGTTGTGCTTAATATTTACACAATTAGAATATGTACCATTTTGAGTATGTATTTAATTTATGAGATAATTACATATAGGATGTTAAAATCTAAAAATTAGATTTTACATTTCAGACAGTATTTTGAAAAATAATTATAAAATAAATTACTGGTGCATTCTCATTGATTTTATCCTATTACGTATAGTCCACAAATTCATAATAAAGATTTTTATGATCTCACTAGAGTAAATTTAAAGTAGCTAGATTTTATATTAAGCTAATTTATGAAAACTAAAATTTTAGGATTTAATAGGATTTATATTTTAAGATATTTGGAGTTTATGCTCTAATATTAAAGTAATTTAAAGCATAAGTTTTAATCATATTTTGAATTATAAGTTATAATTTTAGAATTCAGTATTTGAAATATATTAAAATTTTATTTAGAAATAATATAAAATATATAATTTTTGATAAACAAAGTGTTGTATACCTAATTGTACCTTAAGTTATTAATATAAATAATTTTTCTCAATTAATAAGTCACTGATGAAATGATGAATTAATCCATAATCCAAAGTTTGGTCTCCTTAAGTCCCATTCAATGAGATTCTCCGTGGATTGCATGAACTAAATCAAGTTCTCTCTGAGAATTTGGATTTATTGATTAATGATATACTTTGCTTAATTATTTCAAAGACAAATTGTGAGGAAATTTCATGAATGTCTCTAAAACATTGAAAAGTTTTCTTACTTGTTAATAAACATATATATATATATATATATATATATATATATATATTACATATCAAAAATTTCATTAATCCGATATCGATATATTAATATAATTATAGAGGTGCCCACATAAATATTGGTGAGCATAACTATATAAATAGAATATTTATCGAATGTTGGCTTACTCTAATTCTAATATATAGTATTACTAGTGGCAGATTTTAAACGGACGCTGAAGACTCTTTTTTATTGTATGTAGTGTCGTTGTAAATAAATTTTAATTTTTTAAAATTATTAATTTAGGTTCCTCATATTTGTATAATGCTATTATTAGGTATTTGAAGAATTTTTGCTTTGTTGTTTTGTATGAAACTTGCATATTAACAAAAAAAAATTGTTACAAATAGATTTTTATTATAATAACACTCAATCTCTTTCCTCAAATCAAATATTAATACAAGCATTCTCTTTCTTTCTAAGATACTCATGTTCTATAAAAAATTTAATTGTAAATAGAAAGGAGAGGAATTTAATTTTAAATTTTAAATTTCAAAATTTTCAATTTTCAAATTTTAATTTTTTTATTTCTATATATTTATATGTCAAAGAAAGATAATTTTATGTAAAGATTATAAAATTTTAAAAAATATTAGAGAGATTTGATTTAAGTTTTTTAATGGAAGAAAGAAGAGATAAGGAGAGACAGTGAGAGAGTCATTTACATCTAATTCATAAACGTCTCCATCCATGTTAACTACGATGTAACGGCAGTGCATAATATAGTAGGAAAAATCTAAATTGAGATTTCTAGAAAATTATGTCCTTGAGGGCATGAATGTAATTTACTTTTTTTTCATAAAAAAAATGTAAAGTAATTTAATTGATAATCGACATTTAAAACTCAACGAAGACTACTTAATTTTAAAAATATATGTAAAATAACTTTTAATTAGTTGGGGGATTCGTATTAGATTAATTAAGATTCAAGAACCTAATGCTACTCTAGTGAAGCCGGCAGATTTATTAAACTCGAAAAACTTGATTCACAAAATGAGCTTGAATCAATCTATTAAGCAACAAGTCGATTTTGAGTTGTGGTAGCGCAAACTTAATGAGATCTAGGATTAATAATGAGTCGAGTTGGAGCCAATTTTCCTCAACTAAATTCAAATATTTTAAGTTCGAGCCTAATTTGATTCGAGTTAACTAAAATCTATTGATTTTGAGTTGAATTGAGCTTAATTTTTAATCTTTTTTATTTAAAATTTATTTTACATATAATATATTATATATTAATATATACTACCTTCTAGTTAAATTTATATGTATTATATATTTATTTATATATAAATAATTTTAATAAATACTTTAAGTCTCTTAAATATTATATTTTAATGTAATATATTCATGTATATATATATATATAATATTTTAAAATATAACTAAAATGTCTGGCTATCTATATATACATAAATGGTATAAATATTGAAATAATTACGAAAAATTATTTTTCTTAGCAAACTAATTTTAAGCCATATAAAAATTAAATCAAATTTTAAATTAAATTTCGAATTTCAAATATTTTGCTCACCCCTTTAATTAGATCATTTTGTTCTCTATTTTCATGGAATATTGGGAAGAGATGCATGATGGTATTTATATATCACGAGTCCCTTTCTTTTAAGTCCTGAAAATCTATGGAAAATCTATAGAAAAAAATATTCCATCAAAAAAAAAAAAAATCTATAGAAAATCTACATTTCCATGCAGTATCCAACATCTATGACGTGGACAAGATTCGGGGAATAAGTTGATGATCGAAATCTTCATGAATCCAAGCAGAGATCTCTGCCATTCGATACCATGCATTATATATACATATATATGTAAGATAGATATATTATAAATAATATATATACAATAAGTATATATAATTATTATAATATATATATAGAATATATTAAAATAATAAATAATATATGATTACTTATATATATAAAGATATATATTATATATATATATATATATATATATGTATGTATGTAGGCCTTTTAAGTACTTTGCTTGATCTTTGAAAATACATTGAAATTTGAATTAAATTTTGAGTTGAATCAATTTTAAATTAATATCCAAGTGAGTTGATTATTAAAGAATAATTTTATAATTATATATTTATTAATTCAATATTGAGTTGGCATAGCATTTAATAAAATCTTACTCAAATTTAGATCGATTAAAAAATAAAAGATAATATTATTTACATATATATATATATATGTATACATATAATTGGCTAGATTAAGTAATATTAATTTTTTCTTAATGCTGGATTGCTATATTATAATTAATGTTTTTTTACTGCTTTTATTAAAATTTTGTTGGCTATAGATATTTTTATTTGGCTTTATTTTTGATTATTAGGTCAAGCTAGATAGATGGTTATGATTTAAATTGATTGATTAATAAATAAATACATTAATATCTAAAATTTTGACTCAAAAATAGAAATATTTAATCAAAAATCTGATTGAGGTTAAATCAATAAAAAATGAGTTAGCCTTAACTTGGATCGAGATTTTGAATCAAACTCTTTTTTTTTAATATGTTAAATTGAATCAAGATCAAATCGAAAAATTTTAATTTAATCTTGAGCAGAATAAACTCGAGATTGGATCATTATAAATAATCCTAACTTAATTTCCTAGTTAATTAACATAACCTGGCAAACAAATTTTTAAAATTTAAGTTATTTTGTATATAATTAACTGCACAATTGTAGATATATAAATAAATAAATAAATATATATAGTACTATAGTTCATGTTATAGATTGATCATTGTACATTTGCTTCTTTAGTACCTTTGTACTTTATGATATGACAATAAAATCTCTGTATCTTTTTGAAATGGAGTGAAAATTATAAAAGAAATGTATGATTATATGCATTCATGTTCTTCATTAATATGAATATTATATTACATTTCATAAAAAAAAAGAATATTACATGTGGATAGATTGAATTAATTGTAGAATAATAATTAATCATTGATCACAAATGCTATTATATATAACATGAAGCTCTGAACCTCCACATGCATATGCATGCATGTGACCATATTAAATTAATTAATTGGATGTGATCATGGAGAGATTTGAAGATAAACAGATGATTTCCATATTTTCAGTGTCATATAATATATTATGCATGTTTCGAATTGGAGTTCGAATCGACTTCGAGTTTAAGATTACGCGTGTATACTTCGAGTTTAAAATGAATAATGCACTATACGTTTAGCATAAATGACTTTTTTCATTAATTGAAGTCAATTATAATTTCTTATGTAATTGCCACATAGGTAAAATACATTTTTTATTTATGTAACACTGCATCCTGATATTACATTAAGAGTTTGATGTCATTTTTTAGGATTATAAAAAATTTCTCTATAAAAATAATAAGCAACTATATTATATAAATAAATTATATTATTTTTATTTAAAAAATAATGTTCGAGTCAAGTTTGACTTGAACCAATCCGACCATGGCTTGAACTCAATTTGATAAAATTACGAGCCATAAAAACGACTTGTCATTTGGCTCAATAAACTCAACTCGATCTCTATTCTAACTATATATATATATTGATCTGAGCATCGAACAATTATCGATCATTAGGCCACTTTCTCATCCCTATATGTATAAGCCCAGATCACTGTAGATGATCTGACTAAAATAACATTCTAGTCATATAACTATCTCCAAATTCAACTTTACTTTAGGGTGAATTGCATTGAGTTGAGATAGAAGCTCATTATTACTGGCTTATAATTAATCCTCATGTAATTGTAGTTTCGTTTTAATTGATCCACATGATGTGCTAGCTAGCTAGGTTGAATAATGCATTTTTAATTATATATTAACCAATTTGAACAGAAAATATTCATCCCAACTACATATAAAGTGCTACTGATCACTGGTTAGATTTACCCCTTATTATGCCACCAAATTCTTCTCTCACCTCAGACATTGCTTAGCGGACTTGATCATACTCGAGAATCCCCGCCATGCATGCGGCATATGCCCCAAATGTGTTAAGGGAAGTCCACCTCGAGCTTAATTAGCAGGGAATCATAATCGAACATCATCTACTTTTGTTTATAAAAAAAAATACATCAGAATTAAAAATATCCATAATGTGCATCTGTATATACTCCTCGTCGTGTTGAATAGATCTCTTATAATTTCGAAACGATTAAAATTAAATAAGAAAAGTGTGCATTAATTAACCATATACCTGCTCCTTTTACATTAACTTGAGTTAGTTGACTTTGGCTTAGAAGACAGAAGAACTTTAGCTTCTAAAATTTCAGGAGAGTGATCAAATTTTCAATGTAATAGCTAACATTTTAAAGATATATTTATACTTATATTTATACATTCATGCATATATATATATATATATAAATTAGTAGCTAAAAGGAAAAGAGGCAGCTATCTATGGATGGAATCCCATGCACGATACGATATATGTAAGACGTTTCATCTTTGTAGGGTACGTACGACGCATGCATGCATGAATCCAATCCGAGACGTCATCATCACGTGCATGCTTAATGCTTATGCAAATTTTTTTTTTTTTTTTTTTTTTGAAAAATGACCGCCAGCTTTAATTTTTAAGGAAAGAAAATCTCTCAAGTATATTAGGGTTTGGCCAGTCTTCCTTTATATGGTATTTCGTGCACTTTTCCTTCTTCCTTCTTTCTTCATTGCATGGCGGAATTAGATTAACAGCATCAGCTCGGATCTTTTTTGGAAGAAGGAACAAGGCCAAGATCTAACAATGCACGTGAATATATATACATACCAAATACAGAAATAAATCAAAATTTTATCGGGAGTCGATTATATAAATTTTCTATTTCTATTACACTACTCTATTAAATAATAAATTTTCATAGCTTAATTCAATTATAAAACATTATTCCTTATAATTTCTTGTTATGTATTTTTTGATCTTCCTTCTCATTTTTTTACGTACATAAGTAAGATCTAATAATTCAATTGTGATATCTAGAACCTAAGAGGGTGTGGAGTGATCGATGGGGTGATTTCCATATAAGTGAATCGAGAACACTCGGACAAGGAGCGACTCCTGATAGGCTTCTAGGTAGATGAGCACAAGAATGAATCGTTTCGCATCAGAAAGAAAAGGGAGTTCCTGAGCTGTATATATAATAATATAATATCAAATAATAGAAGAGCGTTTTGGCGCAAAACCTTAAGGTTAATACTAGTAAACCTATAGTTAAGCGTGTTTGTGCTGAAATAATACTGAGATGAGTGATCTGTTGAGAAGTATTCAAGTTACATAATTTTAAAAAGCAAAAACGTACAATGCCTTTACGTTTGGATCATAGGTGTTACGCTAAATCTTTTTACTGAATGGCCTATGATTTATATATCTAAATCATCTAAATTGATTCTGCTTATCTTTAATTGAGGTCACTTTAACTTTCTCACAGATATATTTATTTTTTACGTTATCTTTTTGTGTATATATAACGACTCATTTATCTTAGCATCTTCATTTTTGTGATGTTTATTTGTGTGTTCCTAATTTGTAGGCCAGTATTCAGCACCATATAACATTCATTGGCCTTACAATTATTCTATAAAATTTATCTTTAAGTTTCAGTAGAATTTTTTTATCACACAATATGTAAAATGTATTTCTTCTCTTTATCCATCCAGTTTTTATATATATATATATACCATCCGATTTTGAGGACATCTTTGCATGTAATTGCGGTTAATTAGGTAGGCACTCAAACAGACTCAGCCACCGAAGTCGACAAATTCCTAGGCAAGAAAGGTTAGAGTCCTCGAAGAAATCCTCTAATCAAATAAGCGATAACGCTAGCTTGTAATTCAAGTGGCAAGGTGAATTGTCTATTTGTTGACATTAATAAGTTAAATAATGCTAGCTGAAAAGATTAAACCACATCCCTAGTAGTTCCTTGACCTCAACAAAAGATAGTTCCAGTGATTGCCCTCAAATTTCTCTCGTCTTTTTCTTTTGTAATCGAATATTCTTGTAACCAAATAAGCTTAATTAATATAACTCATTATTTTTCACTCTCACTAGCCCTAAAAATTTCTCAAAATGTACTGTGTATATCTTGTATTTTACATTTAGTTGAAGATGTAATTAGGTTTGATGATTAACTAATTAATGGTTGAAAACTAATTGACAAAATTAATGAAAACATTTTATTTCCATTTAACACCACAAATTGAGGAACATTTTTTAATGGTTGATGCAAAAAGGATAGATAGATACTAATTAAGTTAATTGCATGCAAGTTTTCAGCATGCATGGCTAGCCAAAATTAATGTACTTTTTGAATGAATTGAAATCCTAATAATTTTGTGTGATGTTTCTATATATATTTCACAGTTGTGTGCTTCTATCGTGTGCCTCCTCTTTTAACTCTAGCGAATGTGGGATATGCGAGTCTCTCTCTAATCTTAATCTCATACAAGCATGATATATAGTGCTATATATAAGTTATATATATATATATATACCTTGTTTTTTAGTATGTACATAAAATTAATTATACATCTCAGATCAATGCTAATTATTATAAGCATACGTGATATGCTTATATGTATTACTCTTTTTGGCAATTCGATGCTAGTTTTGTTCTCAGATGCTCTAGTAGGTCCCACAAATTAATGCATGAGAGTCTCCTTTAAAAAGTGAGGTATTACACTGCTCGAAACAAATAATATTCAACCCCGTTAATTTACTTGACCCAAATTAAAGGACCACCACAAGCTCGCTACGTCTCTTATATATGCATGTGAAAAGCTTGGTGGTAGATCATGCACTATGATGATGTGAGGCACGTTATATATATTTTATTAGTACATGATTAGTACTCTTTTACGGTAAAAATATTCTTAAAAATGCAAAACAATCGCTACATATTCAAATGCCGTAATAGTTAACAGGTTTTTTATGATGATTATGAATCACCATAAAAGATGACTTTAGAAGCTGGTTGGCTTTCTAAACTTAGAACAGATGGCGGTTCTCTATAGAGAACTGCCGTCTATAGTGTACATGTTATAGACAGCTAGTAGTTCTCTTGCAGAACTGTCATCTATAACAATTTTTTAATAAAATATTATATTATATTTAAAAAATTTCCTGTAATATAAATACATACACAACAACGTATATGCAGCATTTGAAATATAACAAGAAAATCAAGAAGAAGAAAAAGAAGAACGGGAACGAAGAAGAAGAAGAAGAAGCGGAAGTAGATCTGAAAGTAGAAGAAGATCTAGAAGAAGAGGGAAGAAGAAGAAGGGGGAATGATAACAAGGGGGCCAGGAAAGAGAAGAAGAAGAAGAAGATTTAGGAGATTCCTATATGTTTTAAAAATAATTTTATAATTCGCTAAGTTATTAACTTTAATATCATTTATCATATTATATACAAACCATAATACTAAAATTTTATTATATACAAATCTTAGTACTAAAATTTAATCATACTTTTTATTTTAAATCATATTTTTAATATCACATTAGATGGCAGTTGAACTGGTCAATCGCCGTCTAAAGTTCAGACACTGATTGATTGGTTGAACTGCGCCTTCTAAAATTATATTCTTTTATGGCGGCTCAAACTGCCGTAAAAGACGTCTTGACTATTTCATTAAAGCTGTTGAACTGTCCAATGCCTTAATAGAAGTGCCGTAAAAACTATATTTTATCGCAGTGCATCTTGCTCACATGGAGGGATTTGGCTGCTTGGGCAATTTCTGGAGGAAGAAGACGACGACTGAAAGAAGTGGGGGAGTCTCCCGGCAGGAAAATTAATTGGAGGTCACTGCTAGTCGATATTATTTCACACGTGGGAAATGAAATGTAAGCACGTGTCAGCGTCAATCCGATATGCTGTCTGAGGAAAATCTACAACTTGAAAGATTTTTTTTTTTTTTTTATTGAATGAGATTGGAGTGCTTTGATTGGTGGAAAATTTTACAAATGATAGAAATTTTACATTTAAGTATATATTACTTTTACGACTGAGTGAATTAATTCTAGTTTCACTTGATTTAATTGGGTATTATCGCAAAAAAAATTATTACCGCCAGCTACGTCTCGGCCATCCGCGTGGTGAGAGACTAGAAAAAAGATAATAAAAACTCGAAAATTTGCCGAAGATAATGAATAAACATCACTCAGCTCAGCGCTTATATATATAATGCATGACTAACTCGTATAATTTGTGTTATTTTGAGAATTTAAAGAGGTGATTGAGATGTTATCATGATTTACTAGCTAGAGAAAAGCAAGTTTAAATGCATCCTACTTTCCTTTTAAAAAGGTATAATAAAAAAAGAAAAATATAATGCATGCTAGTTGAAATCAAGCCATTTTCAAATTGAATAAAAACTTTCTTACTCATTCACATCAATACTTTTATCGAGAATATTGCTTAATAAATGATTAAAGTACATACGAGAATTGTCTCCCTTATGAGATCATGAACAAAAATTAAGGTGCTAATACATATTAAAGTATTATCCCTTACTTATTAGCTAAAAGTTTTGAGTTAAAAAGTGTCAATAGTACTTAATTAATGTATTAACCTCAACTTCAATATTTTCTAAAATTATCTCTTCTAACATTAACATAATTCACGACAACAGCAAAGATCATTATTAAAAAAAGCATTTAGTTCAATATTATTCAGATGATATATTATATTATTTAGATATTATCTCCTGAGTGATAATTATATGATATTTTATAAAATTATTTATACATATTATTGAAACTAATAAATATTTTTTAAAAAAATATAATATAATATTAAATTAAATGCCGCCTAAGCCAATTCAAGCCAATTCTACATAATTAAGAAAAAAAAAGACTATTTGATAAAAAGAACATGAAAATTAGAAATAAAAGATAGATAAGGATAAGAAATGAAAAACAACAAGACAAAAGAAAAAAAACACAGAGAAAAAAGATATGTAGAATCTATTCTGAGCTACAATGGGTTAATAAAATAGTAAGCAATGAAATTAAAAAAAATTATCAACATATGATCTTTTTTTTCATAAAAATGTTCAGATAAGCATACATGCACATTGAACCTAGAATCACACTAATATTTTATGGCAGCTACATTTTAAAAAGAAAATTAAAAAAAAATGAAAATTTTCAAATTTTTCAAGAATATAAAAGTAAATTAGGATAAATCATAGAAGGAGATTTTTAATGATATCCTCTTTTACAAAATATCAATTTGGATAGGCATCTTCAAGGTTACTCTCATGATTTTTTAAATTTTAAAATTTTTAATTTTTTTGTATACCTTCTTAATTTTTATGTCATACACTGACCAAAAAAAAGTATATTATTGTCGCGTGATCTAAGTTTAGCTCAAAAATCAATAATCACTTAATATTCAAACTTCATATGAATAAATAGCTCAAATGAGCTGAGCTACGACCCATGATTAGATAGACTTTGAGTTCATCGTTATTTTTTAAATTTAAATAATATTTAGTTATTATTATAATTATTTATTATTTATATATAAATATACTTTATCTTGATAGAAATAATTATTTAAAAAAAAAATCTTAGAATGCTTGAGTTGGTACGATTAAAGCTCAAGACTGCTTGAAGTTAAAATCAACTAGTTCGAACACGAATTGAATTAAGATGAGCCGAACTTAAGCCGTGCTTGTCACAGCTCAAACGCGCATGGTTCTCACTCTTGATCACAAAAAATTAAGAGGTTATATTGGAAAATTTTAGATGGCATACCCCAGTTTGTAATTTGATTTCTTTGAAGTAGTGTTATATAATTAATTACTTACAAACACGTGAACCAGTAACATAATTTTATAAATACAAATTTACAATAAAATAAGAAACAAATAATATAAAAACTTCATATATTGTTAATTTCTGATATATATATATATATATATGTGTGTGTGTGTTTATATACCACATTTTCATATATAGTAGCATTGAGAAAATACTAAATGGGCCTTTAATTCGTTGTTATCTTGGTGTTATATTATGTAATTTAAATATTATAATTCTTTAATCTAGATTATATCTTTTAACTAATAATTTTATAATCTTATAGAAGATTCTTTATAAATATCATTAAACCAAATAATTATTTTCTTTAGATAACATAACGTCAAGATAACATTGAACCAAACACACCCTAAATGCGATTCACATATGCAAAATATCAACTCAATTAATTCCCAATGAAATCGATTTCAATTCAAGTAACTCAGACTCGGATCCACAAGAAAATCAAGTCGACTATAAATCTATTAACATTCGAGCTATTATCAAAAGAGTTTTGAGTAACGAAAAGTCGAGCAGGAAAAATACTAATACAAGAGGTCATGCCTCATCACTGAAGGTAGCTAAAGGAGAACCTGCGCCTCTAAAATATGAAGCAAGATCGATATTTTGATCATCATATTTGCTCAGGAATGGGTGGTGCTGCTCAGAGGAAGAAAAAGATGAAGTTTTAGTTCAACAGATCGAGAAAGGAAATGGAGAACATGAACTGAGTTTGATTACCAATAGCTGCTGAGCAGATTGCCTATCATTTGGCTGCTTCTGTATGCTGAAATCAGAAAGAGAAATCAGAGATATCATAGAATAGTTTTCATGTCATTCTAACACTTTTACAGTACTAATTAATTAAAGGTAGAAACAGATTAAAATTGGAAGAAATACGAGTCGCATGCATAGTTATCATCATCGTCGACAATCTTTTCATTCTATTTTGGATTTAATTTACTGTTTGATGCTGTGCAGAATGGTGAAGGAAAGATAGGATGAACAGATATATATATATATATTCTTGAGAGCATAAGATCTAATTGGTAGAAAGTTTAAAAGAATCAAGCAGCCGACAAAATATTTGAATGAGTAAATTGCATCTAGGAATTTAAGTTAGTCCAAACTTTAAACTTTCTGCAACTTTTACGGTATGTTTACTTCAATAGAATAGAATAAGATGACAATTCTTTTATTGACTTAGATGAAATAAAATGTAAAATAAGAAGTGAATAAAAAAGAAAAATACTAATACCCATGAATATAACTTAACGAAATTTCATATTATTTATTACTATTAAATTTAATTCTACACAAATAATTAAATGAATATAATTTATAAATATATACAAATAGTATATATAAGAATGTGTATATGTATATGTATGTATTGTATATATATATATATATGTGTGAACAAGAATAATTTTAAAATAATAATTTTAGCCTATAAGAAATGCCAAGAAATATCTATTCCTAATTGGATGGGCGGGAGGAATGATCATTCTATAAAATTTGGAACGGAGATTCCTGTAGAATATTCCGCCAAAATAAACATAAGAATGGCTATTCTATAAAGCAGAAATTAAGATTACAAGCAAAAGGCAGTTTCAACTAAATACCTAAGGCTGAAATTAAGCTCCATTTTCTGCAAACTAGAAGATAACATAAGGATAAAACGTGAACATGCAGAAATGCTAAGAATGAATAAACAAGACTAAGACCAAAATAAGTTATAGATAAGCCATAACGACGATATATGACGATATAATGATATAGCATCTCATACCATGCAGAGATAAATGAGCAGAACTCCGCAGAAAACTCGTCAGAAGGGGCACACGGTGGCGGTAGCTTCACAACAGCATCAAGAAACTCGTAGAAACTGTCAAACGGCGGATAGGGAAATCTTCCTGTTGCACATTCAAGCATGACTATTCCCAAGCTCCAAATATCACTCATGTAGCCATGTTTCTTTGCATTTATTCTTTCTGGCTGCCAAAGGGCAAAAGTAACATGCCTTCACAATCATTATGCAAGTGTTATAGCTTCTAAGTAGATCGAGGTAAATGGATTAGAGAAATGATTTAAGGAAATGCTATTTCCCGTGTCTAGACAACGAGATCAGAATAGATGGGGGACCGAAAAGAGGTTAGAGACAGCTCAAAAAAATTTTAAGGATATCCCTTAAAGTTCTTTAAAAAATATCAAGCTTGAGTTAGGACTTTGGAGAGCAGCAAATAGGAAAAAGAGGGAGAGGCAATGTCAGTAATCTACCTAGCAACATGTGCATTTTTTCACAGTTGTAAAAGAAAGTAATAGATTTGATATGAGTTTTAAATATCAACATTACGAGATTTAGTAGATATCATTTTAATTATTCATACTTAGGTTTTGATTTCATTAGTATTTATCCTTTAAAGGAAAAAGTCCAAAGAGTTGCCCGAGAAACGAGTGGGCTGGCCTAGCAAAATGGGTTAATGTGTTGGGTTGGTTTAACCTAAACCCAAATTTAACCTAACCCAATTAGCTGAACAAGAACTAATAAATGAGTCAAAGTTAATGATCTAAACCTCTATGATCTACTTGAACTTGTCCTAATGAATAATGGGTTGAGTCAACCCACCCAACCTTATCCTCTTGTAGAACAAAATCTTTATATAGGTCAATCCAAACCTAACCTAACTCGATTAAGTGCAAACTAAAATCTAACTAGCTTATGAGCCAGAATCTATGACTCGAACCTGTTCCAAATCCGTAAATTTCAGTTATAATTCAGTTCAATTTTATGAATCAAGTCTTATATTGCCACCCTGAATAAATAAACAGGAGAGAAATTTAAAACAAATTAAGTGAATTCTAATGGACTTAAAGAGCTTTCCTAAAGCTAATCCTCACGTGTATTTTTCTCTCCACTCCTCATCTCCTCTCCTTAATTCAACTTCTTCTGACAAGAGTGCTGCAGAGAGAAGCAAGAGTAAAGAATATTCCGAAGAAGGTTACAAAATTTCAACGAGAAAGCTAAAGGAAAGGAACACCCAAAAAGTATTTGTTTTTGTCGATCTTGGCCATAATCTAAATCGAAGAGAAAGCTCGAAAGTGATTTTAGATTCTTCTTCAACAGCTCCTCTTCTTCTCCACTTCTTCCTCCTTTTTTATATGTTTTAAATCAAAAAGATGACAAGAATATTAAAAGCACAAGGAGGAGAAGAAAGAAGATGAAGAGAACGAAATAGAGACGAATTAGAATAGAAAATATTCTTTACTCAATTCATCAAAGCCTATATAATACTAAAGGCATTGGAATATACAAAAATAATGAAAGAGATCAAAATACTCTATGGAAATTGCCCAAATAAGGAAAAAGGAAATTTGCCTAATCTAGAATTTTCATTTAGAAACTTACCAAAAGATGAAGACAAATTAATTACACTTACATTTCCAATATCCACGGTTAGTCTCCATCCCTAGAATTTTCCCATAAAAAAGGTGAAATATATCTAGAATAACATTTTCAAGAAGATTAGTTTCAAGTTTGAACTCACAGCCATATAGTTGAACGTTCCAATAAAGGTATCTCGCTCACCCAAAGAGCTTGCCAGGACAGCACTCACGCCAAAGTCAGATATCTTTACCTCCCCCCTGTGATTGATTAGTATGTTCGACAGTTTCAGGTCACGATGAATAATGTGCTTCTCGTGATGGAGATAGATTAAACCTTTAAGAACCTGAAGAAAAAGAAGAACCAGCAATTAAATATATCAGTAACAACATCAATGCTACAACAGTATGGCATAAAGGAAAAATGAATCAAGTCATTAAATAAAGTATGTACTAGCCTGCCTAAAGATTGCAGCCAAAAATGGCTCAGGAATCGACTTGACTTTCTTTAAGAAGTCCAAGAGAGAGCCACCATCCATGTATTCCAAGGCTATAGATATGACAAAATTGTGATAGAAAGACTGATAGCAAACAACAACATTTGGATTCTGTGATGACAGGTTGATCTTCAACTCCTGAGCAATCTGCTTACATGCAGCCTCTTCAATGTTTAATTGCATAACCTACAAAATCATTCTCATATGGAGATTGTCAATATTTCTATACATTATAATTTCTTGAACATAAATTTGCCATTGTTCTATTTTCTCTTATTTTGATACCTAATACAACAAAACAAGAACAACAAAGTCTCAATCCCAAGCTATCAAAAGAAGTGCAATTCACTGACCGTAAACCTACCATAACCCTCCTCTTCCAAAGGGTTTAGAAGCAGAGTTATACAGAACACAAAAAAAAAAAATACGGGACAAAAATTTCAATGAAGTAGCATCCATCTCAAATAATCTGTGGTTACAGTATGGTGAAAATAGTTTAGTTTTCTGGCGTGCCTTTACAGTTCGACCTTCATGACATATAGTACTAAATATGGAAAATGCCAGTAACTCCAGTTAATGAAATTAGTTTGGATCTCAAATTCACAAAGAGATGGTTATTCTATGAACAAATATATCATATAACAACGATTACTTTTTGGAAACAAAGAGCAAAACTAATGTTGGGCTACAAATCCTCTCAAAAGTGTTTGAAGTAACAGAAAGCAATAATACAACATACATTCTTTAAGTATAAAAGCTCTCGTTTTAAGATATGATTTTTCACATGAATACTTAATGAACGACTACTGATGATATTTAATATCATTTTCCTGTGTCTCCCATAAGTTGTAGTTGTAACCTACCACATGATGCACGATATAAATAGGAATGTTCTTTTCCATTTAGGAACAGAGACTTTTAGTTAAACAACCAAAGCTAAAGAAATCAGTTGAAAATGGATAAAAATTAATGAATCAAACAATTTGAAGAACGAATACGAAAAAGACAAGTTATGAACCAGACCTTAAGAGCAAAAAACTGGCCAGTCCACTTGTGTCGAACCAGTTGAACAATTCCAGTACTACCCTTTCCAATCACTTTAACAATGTCCATGTCGGCTAATGCCAAATGATTGTCCAATGGTCTAATAAGATGCTGTACACAAGAGAAACAAAAAAATGTAAAATTAAATGAGTGCAGAAAAGGCTCATAAAAGCGCACATAATGTATAGTGAAATATAGAACAGTTAAGATTTCTAAAAAATAATATAGAATGGTTATCAAAAATATAATATCTGAAATTCATTAATTTAGAAAAAGGGTCCAATTATTTTGCAACATGGATGATGAAAGAGTATTCGTTCTACAATAACACCATGTGTGGAATACTTAAGGCCAGGGAAGCAATCCTTAAGAACCACACTCATTCACAGTATGAATATCATTAGCTAACAAAACCCCAACTTCAAACTTTTTTTAATGCTGTAACTTAACAAAACCTCAAAGCATAATACTAAGTTATTTGACAAATACAGAGAAATTAAATTACACATTATGCCAAACCAGAAGTGCTACTAAAGTGCGTGAGTCCGCTTGCCTAAGACAAAATCCACCATTTTAAGAAATGCTAGCAGGGAATTGACATCCTCTCTAACCATGATTAAGTTTCAAAGTCTACTTGATTTGTGCTCTGCGTGAGGAATGTGAAGGCCGATTGTGCATGGAAAGAAACAAAGAAACAATGGGAGTAGAAGCCTTGTAGCTCTTGGTTTCCATTTCCCATGAAACTAAAGAATAAGTTAAAAACTGTTCCTCATATATATGAGGAGAATACATTCAAAAGAAAATGAAATGTTCCACAAGAAACCCTTAGGGCTTCACCCCATACACCTATTACAAGTTACGACAACATAGTGTTGGTTTTTTTGCCAATCTCGTAGGAGCACTAACAACGTGTAGTGGGGTGGCACAGTCCTTGTCATTTGCACCTGCAGATCCACCAACATTTGTCCCTCGTTTGGTGTCATCTAAGCCAACATTTGAGTTACAAGTGTCCACTTCCTTGGTTCAATCTAGTCTAACATTGAGGTTAGTCCTCAAGACCTAGATGTCATAACTTGACGCCAAGATGTTAAGGTCAAGCCCCACACTTTGTCTTGAGATTTAAGTTGTAGGCTCGAGTTGGATGCGGAGTTGGTAATGCGGGACAATGCGCTCTAATACCAAAACTGATGTGGGATGGCAATGATGAGGCGAGTAAGGTTTAGAGGATGGAGAAAAATATAAGGAAAAATGGTAGATAACTAGAATTTTTAGAATTCTCATATAAGGTCCCCACACTTCCCAAAATTCCTTCCAAAATCTCTAGGCCAACTCATTCCAAGATCAATTGCACATAAAGCAAATTTTCATTAATCAAAAGTTTTTCAAATATGTATAGACTCTAGTCTATTTATAGATAAATAAACCAATAAAAAAAACTAGATAACTACGACTCTAGATAATTATCCAAATGAGATAATTCTAACTAATTGAAATTAATTAAATTTATCCATTTAAACAGTATCATCCAGTATGATTAAATCAATTTGAATAAAAAATAATTTGGATAAATCCAACCAATTTAAATAAAAAATAAATATATATAAAATAATCTTTATAATCCAACAAAGAGCAAGCTATGAGATCCAATCTGGACAGTTTATCATCTGGATATCCCTGTCACATGGTGCTTGGTTGAGTTGTTTGTTGAGGCGTCGTATGTCCTCAAACCACAGAGCTTGCTCTTCTCTCCTTGAAGAGGGACCGAGGAGGGGGGTTTGGTGGGGTATGGTGTTGCAAACTATGGAATTCTGTCAACTACCATCATAAGGGAAAGAAAAGAGAAGTCCGCAATGTTATTACCTAAGTTACACATAAAAAAGATAAAAGAAAGTTAAAGTGATGTTAAAGACGGGATTGTTCATGTATTAACAACAGCTCCACCTGTTCCTCTCAATTTGCGCTTAAAAAGGTATTTCTAATCCCATCCCAAAGCACATAAAAATGTCTTGCTTGCCTCATAGAATATGAAAGCAACTCCTCCAACTCTCTAGAGTCTAGGACCCCAAACCAAATTTCGCACTCAGCACTACAAGGGAAAAAATTGAAACAAAATCCACGAATTTCATGGTTTGACGTTGATTACGCAGCTTTCATATGAGATTTCCAACAATGTTTCACTTCCATTAACCCAATTTCCAAACATACAAATGAGCGTCTGCTCCCAAATCAACACGAGCAACATCAAATTCAAAAAACCACTTTTTAGCATATTTATCATCAATCCAAGAGTGATAAAACCTAAGAAGACCAAGAGAACCTTTCCCTCCTCGCCGTGAGACACAATCCGGAGCCCTTCCTTGTTAACAAGCAAATCTTCATGCTTGAAAGTGCCGCTCTGCGTTCTGCGCCCATGGATGAAAAATCACATCAGAAATCAAGACTTAAGCACGATTCAAGAAAAGCAACAAACGGGGTAAAAGCCGAAATCAGCACAGGAACTTCTCGATGGAGGCTTCTTGATCCGGGAGCTTGACCTCGAGCTTGGATTTCAGTCCGCCCCTTCTCATGGAAGCTCGATTTCTCCTCCACCTCAACTTTCTACAGCGATGGTGATGGAATCCCCCCCTCCCACTAACCACATAGAGGGGAACTCCGTGCGTCAGTGGAATTTGGCGTCAAAAATCAGAATTGCGTCCATTTGAATACTATGCTCGCGAAGCGCGTTGTGATTGGTGGCCAATTTCCACAAAGGGACGAGAGGTATCGCGGAATGTCGCCATCATCGTTGACCCGCGTCCGACCGTCGCATCATCTTCCAGTTTTACCTTTCGGATCGTCGTTCCGCGAATGTGCGGCTGCGGCTGCGGCTGCGGCTGCGACGAGGTCGCCAGCAGGCGCTCGGTAAGCAGAGCAACAACGACTGAGTGAGGAGTGCACGAGGAGGAATGCCTGGTTCTATTACCCGCATAATTTAATTGAGACAATTAACACGTGCTATTAAAAATTAACTATTTCATCTATTAAATTATATAAACATTACAAATACTGCTCAAATTTATTAATTTAATATTTCAATTAAATTTGTTTGAAACATCTAAATATTTATTAGATGTATTTTAATATTTGCAATAATATTAAATATTACATATATAATATAACAATATTTATACATTATATTATATATGTTAAGATATAATACAAGAGTTTTTAGAAATTGATTACATTCTATTATATATATATATATATATATAATATGACTTTAGTAGTTTTTTTTTTATTTGTCTCACGGTTTTATCCTAAAAGATTTTTGTCGATATAGGACAATTCATTTTTATGCCCCTCTCACCACATCGTATTATGAAAGATATTGTCAGCTTTGACTTTAAAAAAATTACGTGATTTAAGTACTTTCCAAAAAGTCACCCATCCCAATACTACTCTAGCTCAAGTACACTTAACTATAAAGTTTTCTTTAGCCTCACAATTTTATCCCAAATATGCCTCAATTATTTAAGATCACGTTATCTACTTATACAATTCAGGATATTCCTCCCCTTCTTATATGCGATGATTTATTTTTATATTCCTCTCATCATTAATTATTCGGCTTAGAAGCCTGCTACAAGCCGCACTTTGTCTCAGTAATCCTTTCTCTTAGGACATCACCCGGCGATCACTCACCACTCTCTTCAGCTATGAACGTGACAATACAATTAAAAACATAATTTATATATTAAAATATAAATATATTAAAAATATTATATTTATATGCTAAAATAATAATTTATGATAAAATTTATAATTTTTATATAATTTAAAATCTAGGAATGTAAAATAATTAAATTTTTTATAGTATTAGTGTAATTTTTCAAAGTAATTCAAAGAAGAGATTTTTGTTACTAATATTGTGATGTATGTATTATAGTCAACAATTTATATGTTTACATAAATTATACAAATATTACATCCAGTATGGTATTATATATATACATATTATTTGATGGAAAGCATCATAAAAGTTTTTATAAAAAAATTTATAAAAAGTATCTTATAATATTTAGGAGTTTTTACATACATGATATGAAATTTACACGAAATTAAGTATTTCACCATCAATTCATAAATATTACCACTATCACACCATATTCATTTAAATTTTACGCATTTCACATATTTCACATATTTTCATATACTTTATAATATTATATGTAAATTAAAATACATAAATTCATTAATATTTAAATTCTAATATATATTTTTATTTTTTACTGTAAACACATCAATTTTCTTACTTCAATTAAAAATTATAGTCACGTGGATTTAAATTTGGCACCCTAATTGAAAATTTTAAATAGAATAAATAAATTAAAATACATAAATTCATAAATATTTAAATTATTATTTATATAAATTAATTTATTTATATTATTTAATTAATATATTAATAATATAGTTAAGATCAAGGCCAATTTAAAAATATGAAGTTCACCATCAAAGAATATGGTGTGAAATATGTGAAATGCGTAAAATTTAAATGAATATGGTGTGATAGTGGTAATATTTACGAATTGATGGTGAAATGCGTAATTTCGTGTAAATTTCATGTCCTGTACGTAAAAACCCCTAATATTTAAGTAGTTTAGTAATTTAAAATGAACTTTTTTTGTTTTTTTACTAAATTATTTTTTTTAAAACAATAAAAGATAAATTTTTATGTGTTATTTTTCTTCTGATTAGAATTATAAAAATATTTAAAATTAATTAATTTTATTTTAAGATAAATATAAAATGTGAAATAATTTAAATTTTTAATTTTAAATTTTATGTAAGATATAAATTACTGCTAATTTTAATATTAGAGTTTTGGGTAGCATTTAAAATATGATTAATTTGCCGTTGAAATTCACAAATAATATGATGAATAGGTTAATTATAAATTTAATTAAAATTAATTTAAACAAATAAATAAATTCGTTAAACTTAAATTTTATAAAGAAAACACACTATAAATCATTATTTGAGAGTAACAATAATTATAATTTGTTTCTGCCAACAATACCACGGAATTCTCGTTCCACCCGTGCTTCATCAACCGCCGGTGAGCACCCGACCGTCCGCCGGTGAGTACTGGGCCGTCGTGGAGCACACCTGCACCGGCAATTCCGTCGTCCGTTTGTTGTCGTCCCTCTTCTGTCAGGTATTCCTTCTCCTCTCTCTCCGACCCGATCATCTTCACTCCTATTCCTTCTCAACCCCGGCGCTGACCCTGATCGCAGAAAAGGTCCTTCTCCTCCCCTTCCCTATTACTCTCGCCAGGTGGCCACCGACCCCGATCCCGACCCAGCAAGGTTTCTGCGTCGCAATCAATAACGACGGCGGATGCGAGGCTGCCATCTCCATTGCTGGCGACGATTTCTTCTCCACCCCCCCTTTCCGGCAAACTCGCGGTCCACAATCCCCCTCCGTCTACATCTCCTTAAGCAACGTCCTACCCCACTCGCTGCATAGCTGTTTGGCCACCCTCTCATATTAGTTTTTCTGTTCTCTTCCTTTTCTTGGCTCAGCCCGTTGCATCTGCGACCCCACCTCCTTGCTATTTCCCTGTCTCCATAGAGGTGCTATTTCACCGCTAATACGAACCTTGGGATAAGCACACCTCAAAAGCTAGCTCATGAGAGTGGAGAGCTCAAAGTCCATATAAGCCTCATATTATAATTTCATACCTCTAATTTGTGACTTAAGTTCCATACCTTGCAATTGGATCTTAACAATTCATCATGTACACTCAGCAGTTTTGGCTCCCACGCCAGTTAGCTTTATTCTAGCTCTTACTAGCCCTGAGCGAATGATCAATTATTTGGGCCAGAATTATGAGAGCTTGTTTTGGCGATCAGGAGGGACTATAATACTAGTGGTGACAAACTAGTTTGGGCTGCTACAGAATCAGAGAGAATGTCTATTGCTCAGCTTTATGCTTCACAATTTGTGCTGGAAGATGAGGCGTTTGTTGGTGATTGATGTTGGAGAATTCCGATGCAACCGAGGATTCAGGTGTTTCTCTGGAGACTATGCAAGAGCGTCATCCCGACTAGAGCCTGGTTACAACAAAGAGGTCTAATTGACATGACAACATACCCTCTGGGATATGAAGTTGATGAAAGCATAGCGCACTTGGGGTCTGATTGTAGACTCTATAGAGCAGTGTGAGACATCCTCCAGTAGTGTCATATTTTATTTCCACTAACACTTTCTCTACAGGTGAAGCTCGAGATGATGGCGAGGGAGTCAAATGTAATAGATGAGACTTGCAACTTCAACTTGAAGCTATAGCCCTCTATTATTGTTGGTAGGCCCGCAACTCCAAGGCGCATGGCAAGCCAATCCCTTCAGAAGAACTATTGCTACTACAATGCTGAACCTCGTAGTTAGTCCCATGAACCATCCAAGGAGCCACTGGAACCAACTGCCCCATTGAGGTCTTATTTCCTCTCTCTTGAGATACTCGGGCTCCCCATCCACTGTTCTACGTAGTTGGTGATCCAAGCAATGGCTTTGTAAGCCTGTTCGGTTATGGCTGACTCCATTACGCTCTAACTCATTGAAAATAAGTTGAAAATTTGTCATAGAATCACCCTCTAGCCAAATACCCATAGTCCTCGGTGTATCGCATGGGATAGCCTTCAATCCTTTAAGTGTTGCCCATTTTTTAGCAGTGGGCACATCATGTGTAACGACCCCCCTGCCACCACCGCAGATAAAATTTGCATGATGGTCCCTAATGATATACCTAGCTCTAGCTATACCCCCACCTTTTACTGAGCCATCAAAGTTAATATTGATCCATCCTATAGGAGGCCAGCAAAACAACACAAAATAAGTGTTAAAGGTTCTTAGTTAATGCCTGGTAGAGGGCAAACTGAAAGCTTTCAAGATAATGAAGGCCAGCGACCGAAGACTGACCAACAAGATGAAAAGAGGTTTGACCAACAATAGCAAATCACTAACAGAAATGCAGAACTATTCTTGGAAGAATTTTTCTCAAACTTTAAGAGGCATAGACTTTGTCAATCCAACTTTGTGTCTCAAGATCTTGTACTAGATAATATTATGAACATTTTATTGTCATTTGTTCTTGCAGAGTTAGTTATATACAATGTAATGTTAATAGCACGGCCAACTTTTTTGGCGCACTATGCGACGTTAGGTGATTTTTGCTGGGAAA
This sequence comes from Apostasia shenzhenica, assembly GCA_002786265.1. Lineage (NCBI taxonomy): Eukaryota > Viridiplantae > Streptophyta > Magnoliopsida > Asparagales > Orchidaceae > Apostasia > Apostasia shenzhenica. The sequence continues at coordinate 353,625 of KZ451908.1, forward strand.
TGGATATGTCTCTTCTCAATGAGTTTTTGCAACATTCTCAAAGTGAATGTCGAGTGACATTTGCACACTTGTAGTTATTTTACTGTAATTCTATGGCATTGCAACTTTTCATAAAAGTATTTTGTAATGGTTTCACGGTTCTCTAAAAGCTAGATTTTATTCACTGATTACCTCCTCAAGATCAATGCTTTACTCATCTCTCTTTGACTGCTACTCCCCTGAATGTTGTCACTGTCCACAAATAATTTCCACTCCATGTCTCAAACTAGGTCCTTGTAAGAGTGTCGTGAATTTCCTTTATATTTTTAGCATAGAATTAATTAATTGGTTTACACTGACTTTGTTGCTAGATTGTACCTTAAAATTTTGATTATTTGCATTATTGGAGGTTGTTATTGTCTTTTTATTTAGTATTTATCTTCTCCACTTAGGTTTTCTATTCAATTTATTCATTTTTATTTCTGTGGTATTGTTTTTGTTGAACTTCATATTTTATAAATTTTGTTAGGTATGTTCTGTTGATGAATTAGATTGAGCGTGTTTTTACAATGTGGAGCTTTAATTTGGAATGCTTGATCCTCTTAATTTCCTCTATATGTCTTGTGGTATAGTACAAAAAGAGTTGAAAGGGAAGAGGATATTGAAGAAGCGAAAGAAAGGGAAGAAGTAAGGAAAGAGAGGAACAAGAAGGGGAGGATTTTCTATTCAAATTCTCTAGGTTTTTTTTTTTTTTTTTTCAAATTCTCTAGGTTTTAATGTTTGTTTAATAGATGTTTATCAAGTTTTAATATTTTTATGTTGATAGTGCAATTAGCCTATGTTTTGTTTATTGTTGTTTTGAGAATGTCAGGTTTTCAGAATAAGTTTCAGGTTTACCTTCTCTTTTTTTTTTCTTTGATAGTTCAAGTTTAACCCTTATCTTAAATTGAAATGTTAGGCTTCACATATATTTAGCAAAATCTGCTTCTGAATTAGCAGTAGAATTAGCCAATCTCCTGATCCTTATATGTTGTCTTAGAACCTGGACAAAATCTTTGATTGATTCTTCTTCAGGTTCTGCATTATTTCCTGCATTGATTTCAACCTCACTGATTCTGACAGCATTAACTGCACCTGTAGCAATATCTTCAGCATACATGATAGCATTTGCATCAGCACAACCATCTCTTCTAGCTGCATTTAGGGAGGCATTTAATTTAATATTATCTTGGTATTATGTTATATAATATATATATCATTTTTTTTAGTATAGAAAGTTATCTATACATATCATTAAACTAAATAATTATTTTCTCTAAATAACATGACATAACATTAGGATAACATCGAACCAAATGCCTCCTTACACTCATTCAAGCAGTAGTATCATCATTTGTATCAAATTCATTAGTATGTGTAGCAGTTTAAGGCCCATCTCATCACCAAAATTGTCTTTTAAGTTGTTATTCAGCCTATAGTCTTCATTCAGTGCAATATTTCCTGCAGTCATCATTAACAGCATTTAACTACATGTTATTCAGCATTCATCTCAGTTATTCCAACAGGAAGTAATGGAGGTTCATCAGCATATATTGCCACTTTTGTCCAATGATAATCTTTCCCAATCCGGCATTAAAGATGGTTGGATTGAACACAATGTCGTGAGTATACTTGCTTCTTAGGGGGCGTTTGGTTCAATGTTATCTTGATGTTATGTTATGTTATTTAAAGAAAGCAATTGTTTGGTTTAATGACATTTATAAATAATCTTCTATAAAATTATAAAATTATTAATCAAAAGATGATATTTAGATGTCATGACATTTAGATTACATAACATAACACCAAGATAACAACAAACCAAACGCCCCCTTAATTATGTTTCACTAGCATTTTTTTTTGGCTTTTATATCAAATTAGTGATAAGTTTTCCCACTTATATAGCAAATATATGATGAGTTCTTTGTACGAGTATGATTTTTTTTTTTATATTTGGGGCAGTTGCATTCTAAAATTTAATTATTTTACATATTTGACACTCAAATTTTTAATATTATATGTTAGTCACATAAACTATTTGAAAATTATAACTTATGCGCAACTCATACAACAAAGTTGTGGCATATACATAACAAAGATTGTAATATTTTTTATGAGTTTTATGATCAATATATTATATTAAAGATTTAAGTATTAAATATGTAAAATAGCTAGATCCTAGTGGCATGTACATAACTGCCCCTTGTTACTTATGCAAAATATGCTTCCTTGATTGATGGGTGATGTTTTAATGCGGCACTTGGATCATTTTCTAAGTGGTTTGGATGCTATTTTGGTGTTGGTTGATTTTGTTTACGCTACTTTGACATTTTAATATTTTTATATTTTTATCTATTCTATTTTGAATAGCCAAATGCATCAGGGAGTGTATTGATAATAATATCTAGGGATAATTACCTACATGCCACACAATTTAGTTTTATTTATGCCTTACTCTTCCATTCTTAGTTAATTACGCTATGCACACTCAAAACATTATAAAATCTTATATACACATATTTATTATAATGAGTAATTATAATTTTTCAATAACCTAACTATAATTAAATTACAAAAAATCTGAGCCGTTCACTATATTATTTTAAGGATATTTAAATATATTTTGAGTGAAAATCCTAAAACCTTAATGTTTAGGTGGCGGCAAAGGAAGAAGATATCCGCGATGTTAATTGATTTTAGGACAAATCAACGCTTTAGTGTGGTATTGAGGAAGAGAAAAATATATACTATTAAGAGTAAAAATATAATTTTAATGATTTACTAACAGAATTTTTTTTTCAAATAGATTTTGATTAAGTTTTAACTCAAATGTATGTATGTAAAATTTTGTAATATTTTGAGTGTGCATAGTATAATTAATTAAGAATGAATAGGTAAAGCATAAATAAAACTAAATTGTGTGGCATGTAGGTAATTATCCCTAATATCTAATATGTTCATTTTATAATTATTATTGTAAGGATTTAGAACCTAAGACCAAGAAGAGAAGTTATGGTACTGAATTATAATTTTTGAGGACCTAAGATAAACACTAAGATACTTGTAAGAATTTAAGATTTAAAATTAAGACTAAGAAAATTCAGGAGGCTAAATTATAATTATCATTATAAGTATTTGGCATCTAACACCAAAATTAAGAAAAATTAGGGTATCAAATTATTTATTTCAATCTAAGACCAAGACTAAAAGAAATAATGGGACAAAATTATAATTATGATTATAAGGATTTAGGACCTAAGACTAAGACTAAGAGAGATCGTGGTATTGAATTATAATTTCTGAATACTTAGATAACAACTAAAATAAATTGATTAGCAAATTATAATTTTTATTATAAGCAATTAGAACTTAAGATCAAGATTAAGAGAAATCGAGAGACAAAATTATAATTTTGTGTTTAGAGACAAAAAAAAGTTTTGGCAAGAGCTAAGACCAACATTAAGATGAAATTATCAATTCTTTGCTTACCCTCTTGATAAGTATCACATACAAGGTCTTCACATACTTGACTTTGGGAAGTTTGTGTACATTGTTATGTTTTGATTGTTTAAAACAGAGTTTCATGTTGGAGTTGGACATCCTTCTATGCTGTAATTAAATTTTTTTCTTTCTTTGATATTAAATACTTAATAGAATTATTAATAGTAATAGGTAAGTTAATTGTGTACACATTTTTATCCTTATTACCAACTAAAATAGTGGTGTTGGATTTAATGTGATTGATAAGACATTTAGTTGAATTAAATTTAGGGATAATTACTTACATGCCACACAATTTAGTTTTATTTATGTCTTATTCATTCATTCTTAGTTAATTACGCTATGCACACTCAAAACATTACAAAATCTTACATACACACATTTGAGTTAAAACTTAATCAAAATTTATTTGAAAAAAAATATTCTTGTAGTAAATCATTAAAATTATATTTTTCCTCTTAATAGTACATATTTTTTTCTTCCTCAATACTATACTAAAGCGCTGATTTGTCCTAAAATTAATTCACGTCGTGGATGTCTCATTCTTTTGCCGCCACCTAAACATTAAGGTTTTTAGGATTTTCACTCAAAATATATTTAAATATCCTTAAAATAATATGATGAACGACTCAGATTTTTTGTAATTAGGTTATTGAAAAATTATGATTACTCATTATAATAAAAATAAGTTAAAATGTGTGTATGTAAGATTTTATAATGTTCTGAGTGTGCATGGCATAATTAACTAAGAATGGATGGGTAAGGCATAAATAAAACTAAATTGTGTAGCATGTAAGTAATTATCTCTTAAATTTATCTATCCCTTATCACATAATTGGCTTACACTAAAAAAGTTATGTTTTAAACCTTCAACTAAAAGAACTTTAGATAAGAATAAATTAGAATCTATAAGAATGGAACCATAACCTATAATAGAACCTTGGTTGTTATCTTCAAAATAAACTATACTTCTTTTTTTGTATTTAAAGGAGAACTGTGATGCGTAATCAATCATGTAGTGTGAGCAACCACTATCTAGGAACCACTGGTTGCCGGTGACCTTGCTTCTTAAGCATACCTATTTATAATGGAATACTAAAGTTTTTGGTATCCAATATGAATTGAGTTCAATAGAGGTAGGAATTCGGGATTTAGGCACACTCATGCCTTTGAAATTTTCTTGCGGCGCTTTGTCCTAGAAACCTCAACAACTAAGGCAATCCCCTTGTCTGCCCCTTTTTCCTTTTCATGTTTAAATTTATGTAATTTTATATGGCTAAATAATTTATTTTATAGGTATTCAAATTTTGTGAAACTCCTATAACATCAACTTTACCTACCCACGACTGAGTCCTAAGAAATGCCTCTAACATCTTACTCATTGTTTGGCGTAAGGACCAAAATGGTACTAATTTGAAAAAAAATAATTTTTTTAATCATTCTACGCAAATTCTAACATAAAAAATATTATTTTATTTCATATACTCAATAATTTTCAATAAAAATATCAACTTTATTTCACATCCTCAACCAAAATACTTGAATCGAGTATTTTGGTCTAAAATGTGAAAGAAAGTTGATATTTTTATTGAAAATTATTGAGTATGTGAAATAAAATAATATTTTTTATGTTAAAATTTGCGTAGAATGATTCAAAAAAAATTTATTATATTATTGTTGCCTTTTAAGCTAGTACTATTTTGGTCGTCACGCCAAACAGGGTCATAGCATCCCTATTTTCTAGGTCTTTCTCCTAAACCTAGTAATCCATGGTATATCTTCTTAAACCTATCATGCATTTGGGCAACGGTTTTCCTCTTTCTTCATTTTGAAGTTATCAAATTGATTTTTATATTAGCTTCTCTCATATTTTCTTTGCCAATGTTTGAGGACCTATCTTATTTACTTTTTCCTTTATCAAGGCATATTATAAAGCGGTAATTCCTCTTGTATTGGCTATGTATCTCTTATCTTGTTCTGTCCACTCATCCACATCTAAATGTTTTCTTATCTATACCCTTAAGCAAAGTATTGCTCTTTTTGAAGCTAATCATCATATCAAAATCGATTTGAATGAATGTTAGCATTCTCATCTTGCAATAGGCAAAATTGGATCCATAAAAAAGTGGAAGACTATAAATCGATTATCTTTCTTAGTTTCTAGTTATCATACTACTTCTAGGTTGCTAAATCTTATATAGAAGTTTTAGGCTCTAATACCAATTGTAGGATCAGTATGGATGTTAAAATTTTAGTTAATTTAATTTATTTAATAATTTATGGTGAGCGTAACAATGATATTAAAGCAATGAAATAGCAAACAAAAGCAAAAGAAATTAAATAGCAAGAACACCACATGAATTTAACATGATTCAACTGACTTTTGAGCTTAATCCGCCCTAGCCAAGCTAGTTATCCAACCATATATAAAATACTCCTTTGTTTCAAAGATGAGAAGCTCGTACAATCTTTTAAAAAATTAACTTCAAAGGCTTAGTTCACACACAAGTGAGAGGCAATCCCTAAAATGCAAGACACTAGTTTAGGATTCATGTAAGATGAGCACTAAGAGGAGGAGAATCTAAACAACAATACAAAGAAAAATTAACTCAATCTTTTCTTCAAAGATTAGCCTTGAAAGCTTGCTTAATCTCCTCTTAATTTGCACTTTAATCACTTAAGAATTAGGAAGAGTTGATGCATTAGTTGAGAGTTATTAATTGCACAGAATGCTAAGAAGGAACCTTACTAGCAGCTAACACTCTTAATTAGGGGTGGCTCCAATAGCTAGTACAATTGGAGGTTGGTTGCTTTTAAAACCTGTGTTGTCAGAGATTTGGGTCTATGGCTAAGAACACACCAAATAATCATAGATCAGAGATAATATATATGATAGAAATTCAACAAAGCAAACAAGGAGGCATCCAGGAAAACTCTTTTAAGCAAATGCTCATCATTGTCAGACCCGCAGAAAGCAAGAAGGCATGAAAGGCAATCAAAAATCGGCCAAAACAACATCATTTAACCAAATGCTCTTCATGGTTTCAAGCTGAGGAATAAGCAGAGCAAAATGTAGGGCTAGGAATTTCCAAACAACCACAGATCAAAGATATTATACATGGTACAAAATCAATTGAGCAAACAATGAGGCATCAAAGAAAACTCTTTTAACCAAATGCTCATCATTGCCAAACCCAAAGAAAGCAAGAAGGCATGAAACACAATCAAAAACTGACCTAAACAACATCTTTATTACCAAATGCTCTTCGTGGCTTCAAACTATGGAATAAGCATAGGAAAACATAGGGATAAAAATCACCAAACAATCATAGATCAGAGATATTATACATGGGAGAAAATCAACAAAGCAAATAGGAGGCATCCAGAAAAACCCTAACCACATGCTTATCATTATCAAATTTGAAGAAAGCAAGAAGGCTAACCAAATGCTCTTCATGGCATCAAATTGAGGAATAAGCAGAGCAAAACGTCACAGTTGAATATTCACCTTGTGTAGCAAAATCAGCAAACCTTGTGGCACCAGTGAAAACAAACTGGAGGAAGGAAAGGAGAAAGGCTGAAATTCTCTCGAGACCTTGGCAAAGATCCATCACAGATGTTGCCAAAATCTGTTGCTTTCTTCCATATCAAGCCGTTGTAGTTGAGCTGATCGGACATCGCGCTGATTCGAACTATTTCTCGCAATGCTTCCCTACCGTGGGATATTGCGCTGCACCCACCGAGCAGACAGCAACGCCTACCAGCCCAACTCTCGTCACGCTACAGTTTGGATAGAGCTTATTAAAGTGGCCATTTTATAATAAGCACCCTGAACCAAACATGGCCTTTGATTCAATAAGATGACCTGAATCTGACTTCTTAGTTTTTGTTATCTTTTCCTGATTGAGATCTCTTTAGGGTTACCTTAATCATAATATAGGCTCGATGTAAGATGTTAGCTAGTCTTAGGTTCTGTTTAGCACAAGGACCAAAAAAATATTAGTTTAAATAATAATAATAAAAAATAATTTTTAATTATTTTATGTGAATTTTAATATAAAAATATTATTTTATTTCATATACTCAATAATTCTTAATAAAAATATCAATTTTATTTCAAATCTTAGATCAAAATACTTTACTTGGATTTTTGGCTTAGGATATGAAATAAATTTGATATTTTTAATAAAAGTTATTAAACATGTGAAATAAAATAATAATTTTTATATTAAAGTTTGTGTAGAATGATTAAAAAATTTTATTTATTTATTTATTATTACTATTTTTAAATTAGTACCATTTTAATTTTGATTCTAATGTTAAATAGGACCTTAGAATTTAGCCTAAATCAATTTTGTTGGAAATGGAAAACTTCAAACTCAAACTACTCAGTCATAGGCAAGGTTTTAAAAACCGGATCGAACCGGTCGGTTCAACCGGTCGAACTGTGAACCGGTCAGCCAACTGGTCCGGTTTAATTTTATAACTGGATCTGCTTAAAATCGGCAAGAACCGGTCTAAATCGCGGTTCAATCGGTCAACCGGTGAACCGGTACGATTGGACCGTTAAGTTTAAAATTAAAAAAAAATTCCTAAACTCTGGGTCCCTAACTCAGCCTTTGTTCTGCAGCCTCTACTAGCGTAACAGTCACGAACTCGCGATTTCTCTTGCCTCGCACTCTCCTCTCCAGCCCCCATCCTTTCGAAATGATTTAGTATTTTAGTATTTTAATGATATGAAATGATGAAATGATTTAGTATTTTAATATTGATAAAGCATATATTTGTTCAGATCTTTTAATGATATACTAAATATTATACTCAATTTGTGATTTGTGAATATTTTATTGGGTTATTGTTATTTCGATTTACTTGGAATTATTTTTTGGGTTATTGACATAAGATATTATTTGTTAAATTCATTTATTAAATATCCATTTATATCTAATTATTGTGTTGATGTGTGAATAATATATATCTTAATTATATTTGTATTATATTTTATTATTTTTTTTAATTTTTACTTTATCACGGTTCGACCCCGGTTCGACAATTGAACCTTGAATCTTTCAGTCTACCGATTCTGAAGCCGGTCCGGTTTTCAAAATCTTGGTCATATATATATATATATTTATTTAGTTATTAAAATTATAGTATTCATGACCGTTAACGGTCTGACAAATTAAATTGTTGACAATCATGCATGCCGTACGCCTACGTGCCTTGAAATATTTCATGTGTGTGCATTCAATGAATACTCTTAACGCCCTCCTGGATTGTAGGAGAACAAAAAAATAATAATTAAATCACTTTTTGTTAATTCACTCTACATGTACTTTTTTTTCTCCATCACCTTAAAAATTAAGAGTAAATTGCTTCTGGGTCCCAAAGTCAATTAAGTATTTAAAATTGAAATTACTTTACATGAGTTCTTGACCTCTAGTTTCGATTTTAATTTAGATTTTTTTAGTAATTATATAATTATTAAAAGATAAAAATATCCCTTCCCTCTCTCACCTTCGACAAGTGCGGATGTCGCTGCGCCGCAGCCTGCGTGTGCGCGATAGCTGCGAGCGGGCTATTGCGGCATGATCAGTGCGCACATTCAAGCTGCATCGCAAAGATGGCCATGCAAGCAGCCCGCTGCGGCACGACCTATGCGCATGCGGCACGCCGACAGCCGCACACTTGTAGGCAGCAGCACGTTGATCGTCTGCACTCTCAGGAAATAGGAGAGAGGAGGAGTATTTTTGTCAAGGGACCAAATTAAAATTAGATTCTTAAATTAAGAACTCTTATGAAATAATTTGAATTTTAAGAATCTATTTGAAGCCCTTAAGTGAACTCAGGGACCAAAGACAATTTACTCTAAAATTAATGCTTTCTCTCCTCCACAAAGTCAACTTATAGTCACATGTTATTACACGTGTTTGACTAAAGTGTAAGTTGTGTCCATTTATAAATCTAGTTTTGTACGTATGTAATGTGTAAATAAATATTATATATACATACATAAATAGGTTTTTAATTTATTTAGGGCAAATTACACCCAGCTTTTTGAGTTTAACACTTAATAATGCGTAGGTTCGCGTTTTTAAAATTATAATATCGGAGTCCCTAAGTTTTAATAAATTATAAAATGAGGTTTTTTTAATTTTTTATTAATAAATTTAAAATTACCATTTTACCCCTTCCCCTCTCTCTCCTCTCGATCCCGCGCACGTGCGAGGGCCGCGCGGCCGCCGGCTGGTACGACGGCCGTGCGACGTGTCCACCGTCGGCCGCGTGGCTCGCCCGCGTGCTCGAGACTGGGAGGTCTCTCCTCCCGATCCCGCGCATGTGCGCTGGCCTCGCAGCCCTTGCAGGTCGAGCAAACGCTGGCGGGTCACGCTGCTCATGCGCTTGCGCGGGGTCGGGAGGAGAAAGAGGTCGCCTCTCTCTCTCCTCTCGATTCCGCGCACGCCCGGGGCAGCGCGGTCGCGCGGCCTCCTGTGAAAATGCTGCGGGGCCGCCAGACCCTCCGATTGCCGCGCGGCCTGTGCGCATGTGCGAGATTAGGGGGAGAGAGCGGCATGGTAACATGGTAATTCTAAATTTTTTAATAATAATAAAAAAGATCTATTTGATAATTTATTAAAATATAAGGATCTCGATGTTATAATTTTAAAAACATAAACCTATGAGTTATTAAGTATTAAATTTAAGAATGTGAGTATAATTTACCCGTTATTTATCGAGCTATAGCTATCTCAATATTTTTTTTAAGCTTTCATTGGCATTGAAAACGACAGTAAACATGCAGCACTAGCTAGGGTATGTTGTATAAGAGTATTGAAACTTATCAGCTGGTCGAAATTATGGGATTAAGATTTCGTGGTTAAAATTTTTTCTAACTTAATATTTTATTTTTAAAAAAATAAAATAATATTTTATATTTTATTTTATATAAATTTAATATTAAATAATTATTTTATTTTATATCTAATATAATTTTAATTAATTCACTTTATTTTATCAAGTGTGTTTTTAAAAAAATTTATAAAAATTTTTAAATTATTTTTTTCTCCGATCAAACAGAATGTATATATTATTTGCTATATATATATATATTATTTGCTATATATATATATATATATATGATTAATTTTGACATTTAGGGCTATCGTATTTAAAATGTTTTCGATCATATAATTTTATATTGATATAATATAAGTAATATTTGTATAGAAATGTTATATTAATACATGTATTATATTAATTAATATCACTTGCGCATATAGGTAATTGTTTATAAAATGTTTGTAACGTATCATCCATCCATTGTATAAGTTATGATATAGTATATTATTTTATTTTATAAATTTAATAAAAAAAAATTAATTTAATATTAAATAATATATAAAATATAACATAAAATTAATTTTAATATTCATATATATTTATATTCAATGTAAAATAAAGTTAAAATTTTCATAAAAATTAAAGTTATAATGTAATTAAACTAATTATATGAAATTAATATATAAAATATTTTTTTATTTAATATATGAAATTAATTAAATTTATCACCAATTTAATTAAACTAATTATATGAAAAATAGTCATTCTAAACTTGCTGAAATTTTTTCGATTATTCTTCTAGCAAGAACATTATATATATATATATATAGAGAGTGAAAAAAAAAAAAAAAAAGCACAACATTGAATGAAATAACATTGATCTAATTGCATCCACGTAAGAACATAACAAATTGGGAGCATGACCTTAATTAATAGCAGAATCGACACACTTCACATTCGATTTTGTTTTTAAGTAATTAGAATATTATCGAACAACATACATGAATCAATCGGTCTTGTGATCATGCATGATATTCTTTTAGTAAGAGTGTCGGAGTTAGAAAGAAAGATGAGCAAAGTCATTGAATGAAATTGACGAGAAAGTTATGCCGACCGTCAATTGTCGACTATCCTAGAATATAATTAATTTATATACTACACGCATCGTGACTATGCTTTCTTATTGGTAAGATTGTAAAAATCAAATATGTATTTACGAAATTTTTAATGACATTGTTCGATCTATAGCTAGAGAGTGTTCGATCTTGAAGGAATAAAAACAAATTTGACCTTGGAGGATTAGGGTTTGTGATATATATAAATATATTATATAACATGTATTTTAATTTGAGCCGATTTTGAGCTGAATCGAATCGAGCATATTCCAGCTCAAAATTGACTCAAAATTATTACCAAGCTGAACTTTTAGTTCATTTAGATTGACTCGATTTCGATTCGATCTAAAATTGATTCACTTTAGATTGATTTTTGATCCATATTAACACGACATTGTCTGATAATTTGATTGACAGTAGTCTATTAATTATCAGCCCAATTTAGGCAAGTGAAATTTGTAATAACAAAATAATAAATTTATCAATATATATTGCCTCCATGCTATATTATTTAAAGAAATATTATTTAATTTTATGATATATTTATCTACTATTATTTAAAAAATTATAAAATTATAACTCTTAATATAACATCTAAATGATACTCAAAATTAATTGATATTTAGACAGTGGCGGAGTCAAGACATCAAACTAGGAGGTCAAATAAACTATTTATAATAATATTATAATTTTAAAATTATTTAAATTATAAAATAAAAATTAAAATTTTTATTATATTTTATTTAAAATAAAAAATTTTGATTTAAGAGTTCTGTTGTATGCCTAAAATAACTAACCAATAAAATAGCTACTCATAAATTAAAATTTTAATACACTAAATTATTTAATAAATTAAGTGTTAATCTATTAAATAATTTAGTGAATTAAAAATCTAAATTATGATCAATTAATTGATTATTTATTAAAGATATATAATAATTTTTTAATTTAAATATAAAATACGTAAATAAATTCTTTAAATTGAATTAATTTTTACCAGTATAAAATCTATTTATATAATTTATATGTTGAATAATTTATGAAAAATTGAAATTATAAGTTATCTAAATATTTTATTATTTTAATATTTTTTTAACTTATTATTATAATTTATAATATGATATTTATTATACAAAATTCGGGACTAAAATTAAAAAAAACTTAAGTGTTTAATTAAAAAAAAATTAGGGGTGTAATTGCACCCCCTGACTCCCATATGGCTCTACCACTGTATTTAGAAATGATTACAATTCCAAATGAAAGAAGTAATATGAGATTGTTTGTTTTTGTATGAGAAGAGTTTCAGATTTGAATTATACTATTATTTTGGGCCTGTTTGATTGTTAGCCGTTTTAAATGGGATGAAGTCGATTTAATAAAATTAATTAGTCAAATAATTCTGATTCATCCCATAAATCTGAATCTATTTTAGAAGTATGAAACGCCTTTGAGGCCACGAAGCCGAAACTACCGAAAACTTAGTTTCAGACTCGCGATTGCTTTCTTTTTCCCAGATTTTCAGAAAAGCATATCTGAGGATAAATTTGGTAATTTTCTCAAGGCTAAAATTAAGAAATAATTAAATCTGATAAATTCAAATTTTGAAGAATAATAATAAATTATTTTTGACTTATAACAACATCACTTAAATATCTCAAATTTTTGTATATATCCTCATGAGAATTTTAAATTAATAAATATTCAAATAAATTATGAAATTTTGAATAAATATGTTTTTTTTACTTTTATTATAAATTTTATTTATTTTATTATTTTTGAGATTTTATTGTGAGATGAATTGCTTTTTAAATTAATATTCATTCAAATAAAATAAATTAAAGTAGATTCAAAACTAGTTTCACGCTATTTTTTATCAAAAATGGAATTTAAGTTTGAAATTGCTTCACTTATCGAAAATCGCTTCAAACTTTATATTTGATGCTATTTATTTTGAACCTGAATTCGGGTCCTATAATTTTTAAATTAATATGGTGAAAAAAATTATAATATCAAGATGTAAAATAATAAAAAAAAAAAGTTCAAAAAACTTCGCTTATTAAACTAATCATCAAAATTCTCTCCATTTACTAAGCGAAGATAATGAAATATATATATTTCATGAAATATAAATAATATAAAACAATAATAAGATTATATTTAGAGAGTAGAGGGAGTTAAAAAGCTGCAGAGTGCATGAAGATATGGGTTTTTTTCACGCCATCCGCCTGATCTGATGTGGAAAATGGACGGTGGAGATCGATTCAACTGATCTTTGAACATAAAATATTAAAAAAAAATTGAAAACCTTAACGCACAAATTCCTTCCCAGTTCAGTGTACTGAATTCAATCTCCTCCATATATATACCGACGCCTCCGGCCATGGAGTCCGACGACCACGAAGAAGAAGGATAGAAGACGGGATGTCGTTCGACCGGCGCCGCCACTCCCGAGCCCACTTCCATGACTGGCCTGGCAAAAGGCTGGCGGTCCGGTTCGCCTCCGACTCGTGGGTGGCGGTGGGAGATACCGGAGCAGGGGGAGAGCCGCAGCAGCTGGCGGGTGGCCGGGCGCACGTGACGCTGGCGCTGGTCAGCGGCCGGACCGTACGGCAGGAGGCGGCGTGGGCGGAGGAGATCCACGCGCTGCTGGCGCCACAGTCGACGGAGGCGCTCCGGCGAATGCTGGCGATGGTGAAGCGCTGGCACTCCGTGTCGGCGGCGGCGACCGGGTTCGTGGTGCACGCCATTGTGACGGAGCTGCTGGACGCGGCGAGAAAGGCGGCATTTTTGGGGCACGATATGCTGCGAGCCGACTTCGTTCTTGCGGTGGAGCAGCGGGCGGCGCCGCCGGTGATTAACAAGGGGGGTGCGGCGGCGGAGGAGGGGGGAAGCGGAGGAGGATGCAGGAGGAGGAGGAGGGAGGAGGATGAGGTGGCGGAGGCGGCCGGCGGCTGCCGGCTGGTGGAGTACATGCGGCTGGGGTGCAGCCATACGCTGCCGGTGTGGTGGGTGGCGGACTGGATCAACAGGCGTGGGATCTGCCCAATCTGCCGGCCGGAAGCGTAAGCTAAAACTGCCAAATTAATTTTAATTTTTTAATAAACAAATTGTGTGTTTGGCTCAATATTATTTTAATATTATATAATATTATTTAAAAACAATAATTATTTAATTAATTAATGATACGTAGTATTTTTGAAATTATGAATGAATGTGTTCATATAACTTTTTCTTATTTTGATAATATCTATACATATATATTAGTAAAAAAATAAAAAATATATATACTAAAATCTAGCTATTTTATATATTTATTAATCACAAAAATTATATAAATATCACAACCTTTCTGATACTATAATTTTATGACATGAATTATATATAAATTATAATTTTTGTGGCCAGTATTTAATATTAAAAGTTTGAGTATTAAATATATAAAATAGTTAGATTTTATTTTAAAAAAATAATATTTAAAAAATTATACCAACTAAGATTATATATATGTATATATATGAAATATTATTTATATCTTGGTTTGCAGGGTTGATGGAAATGAGAAAAGAGTTGGTGCAATGTGAGAATTGCTGACTGCTGAAGGAGAAATAATATATATATATTTATATATTTTGTGTTCTTTTTTTTTTCATAATTAATCTTCAGAGTGATTGTTAACTATATATTGGCTGCATCCATTAGCTATATATTTTTAGCCAAATCTATGTGTAATATTTTCTGATTTTTTTTTTTAAGAATTCATCTTACTATATTAAATGGATGAAATGAGTATATTTACGAGAAAATTAAAGTTGCATCAATTGAGGATAAACTTAAAGAAAGCCAGCTTAGATGATTTGCACATATAAATCATAGGTCGATTGAAGCTTCAGGATTTTACCCTTATACAAACAAAAAGAGGGAGATCGAAGAAGACATTAAAAGAAATTATAAGGAGTAATCTTACTCACTTAGATCTAAAAAAAAATTATTAATTAATAAAAAGCAA
This sequence comes from Apostasia shenzhenica, assembly GCA_002786265.1. Taxonomy (NCBI): domain Eukaryota; kingdom Viridiplantae; phylum Streptophyta; class Magnoliopsida; order Asparagales; family Orchidaceae; genus Apostasia; species Apostasia shenzhenica. The sequence goes on from KZ451908.1 coordinate 369,105, forward strand.
TAGAAAAAAATTCTTGTAACTCATCGCATCTAATGAGATTAAAGCTTTGTTATTATTGTTATATGTACGCATGCATGTACGTAGAGTCTAGAAAAATTAGTTAGATTAATTAATATATATTAATTTGATTTTCTTATCTTGGTTTTCAGATAGAAGTGATAAAACAAATTAATTAATCTATATATATGTATATATATCTGGAATATTTGCTGTTTAATTTCAATTTGTCATCTCATTGAATTTAAGGGGACGTTTTACTTCAATGTTATCTTAATGTTATGTTATATTATACAGAGAAAGCAATATTTGATTTAATAATATCTATAAATAATATTCTATTATATTATTAAATTATTAGTCAAAAGACGATATCTAAATGTCATGGCATCTATATTATATAATATAATACCAAGATAATAATAAACTAAATACCCTCTAAGAGTTATTTGGTTTATTGTTATATATCTTGATATTAGGTTATATAATTTAGATATCAAATATCTAAGTACTATTTCTTGATTAACAATTTTATAATTTTTTAGAAGATTATTTATACATATTATTAAGCTAAAAAATTATTTTTTTAATATAACATAACATACATATTATATATTAAAGTGACAATAAACTAAGAGGGCTTTTTGTTTGTTGTTATCTTGATGTTATGTCATATAATCTAGATGTCACGACATCTATATGCCATATTTTGATTAATATTTCTATCATCTTATAAAAAATTATTTATAAATATCATTAAATCAAACAATTGCTTTCTCTAAATAATATAATATAATATCAAGATAACAGTGAACCAAATGCCCCTTAAATAAATGCACTTTAATTTCTTTTTTTTAATTGCTGTTATTTACATACGTATGGCTATATATATAGTATTAATAACTTACATGTTTGTATAGTAATTTATAAAAAAAATTATCAAAAAATTTATCATATACATATATGTTAATAATTTGAAGATTCAAGATAATTAGTAAATAATCTCAAAATTGAAAATGAAATTTGAATTAACTGATTTTTTGATAGAATATTCGAATCAAATTAAATTTGAAAATTTGGGGGAAAATGTGTAGAAATTGAGTATTTATGTGAATTTAAACTTATGCTAACTAGCAAACCTAGCTTAAGTACTTATTAAAAAATTTTGACGAATTTGTCTGCCAAATCATGATATTTAATTAATAGATAGAAAATAAAAACTTAAAAGTAAAGCAAACTAAAGACTTAATAGATTTCTATATATTTAATTAGAAATCTAAATGAAATTTTTTTAAAAATATTAAGAATTAAATTAAGTGTAATTATAAATAAATTGTAAGTATCTATTAATAATTTGCTCTAGAAAATAATAAGAGTTGTATGTATAGCGTTATTGGTAATAGTATTAGGGCAAATTACGCCCAGGTCCTTGAGTGTAACGCTTAATATCGCATACGGGTGGCAAAATGGGTCGGCGAGTCGGGTTCGAGTCAAACCCGAATCCAACCCGACCCAAACCCGATTCATTTATTAAATGAGTCAAAATTCATGACCCGAACCCGACCCGATTAATAATTGGGTCGGGTTGGTGGGTCGACCCGACCCGTTTATAAAGTATTTTTTGATAAATGCCCAACCCGAATCCCACCCCAACCCGATTATGCCTAACCCGAACCCGACCCGTTTAATAAATGGGTCAAAATTTATGACCCATACCCAAAATTTGCGGGTCGGGTTCGGGTCAGGTTCATGGGTCGGGTCATATATTGCCACCCCTAATATCGCGGAGATCCACATTTTTAAAATTACAATATCGAGATCCTTGAGTTTTAATAAATTATCAAATGGGTCTTTTTTATTTTTTTATAATTAAGATTTTTTAAAATTACCGTTTACCCCCTGCCATTCTCTCTCTCATCTCGATCCGGCGAATGCGCACTGGCCGTGCGGCCGCCGACGGTCCTGCTCCTGGCGGCGTGTCCGCCGATGCTGCACGACAGGCCGGCGGCCAGCGCGCGTTCGCCGGATCAGGAGGAGAGAGAGAGGCGACATCTCTCTCTCCTCCTGATCCCGCGCACACGGGCATGCCGCGCGGCATGCGCGTGCGCCGGATCGGGAGGAGAGAGAGGGGCAAGGGTAAAGTAGTAATTTTAAAAAATTTAATTATAAAAAAATAAAAAAAGACCAAATTAATCAAAGATCCTCATGTTTTAATTTTAAAAATATGAACCTGTGTGATATTAAGCGTTAAATTTAGGGACTTGGGCATAAGTTGCCCATAATATTAATTTGAACATTGAATTAATGCATTTATTGTTTATTTGAAAAAAAAACACATATATAATTGGTTAAAATGGAATATTTGGTCAATGGAAGCTAGACTACCAAAAATGTCAAAAGGGACTTTCTACTCATTTATTTTGAATAATAACTGTCTGAATTGGATCACATTAATTTCATATTAAGTTATTTTTGAAATTTTAAATATATTGCTATTCAAATATTTTTATATTACTGTCACTAAATGTCAAGTTCTACATAAATTGATATAGGAATCAGAAATCTTGTAAATAACTAAATATTATAAAATAATTATATATCAGTTAACCAAAAATATTTGTTTATATTGTGACTTTGGGCACGTTTGATTTTAGCTTTTTTTTTTACTCAACAAAAATTACAACTATAAAATTTAACTTTATTTCACATTTAATATAAATATAAATATTAAAATTAATTTTATTCTATATTTTACATACTTTTTAATATTAAATTAATTTTTTTTACTATTAAATTTATAAAATAAATTATTTTTTATTTTATCTAAAATTTAACTCTCGAATCAAACGAGGCTTAAGTATTTGACAACTATGGAAGATGACAATGTGATAGATCCTCTGTGGTATACCTCAGGCCCTGTTCGACGCGAGAACCAAAATTAAGACCAAAATGGTACTAATTTAAATAATAATAATAATAAATAAATAAATTTTTTTAATTATTCTATGTAAATTTTAATATAAAAAAATATTATTTTATTTCACATACTCAATAATTTTTAATAAAAATGTCAATGTTATTTCACATTCTAGATCAAAATACTCGAATTCGAATATTTTGGTCTAGGATGTGAAATCAAGTTGATATTTTTATTGAAAATTATTGAATATACGAAGTAAAATATTATTTTTTTATATTAGAATTTATATAGAATGATTAAAAAAATTATTATTATTATTAATTTTTAAATTAGTACTATTTTAGTACTAATTTTGGTTATAGTGCGAAATTAGTTAGTCTCTCCTAGATGTTCAAATAAGTATTAAGGAAAATTATATATGTCACCTCCAATGATCATGTTATAATCTTCACTTTAAAAATAAATATTTACTTCTACAACCCCCATAGATCATATATTTATATTACCCCTAGAATATATATTAATTATTTTTTATCTCCTAGTTGGAGTGTTAGGTATAAATATTTACTTTTTGAGATATATAAAAAATAAAAATATTTATTTTTAGAATTAAAAGTGTAATAAGGACTTATTTGAAGGTGATATTTATAAATATATTGATATATGATGCAGAGGATTATATATCAAGATATTTGTTTATATGATAATAGATAGATTTCAAAGTATTTATTAAATTTAGGTTGAAAATACTGTGTATCTACAAAGAATTTATTATCAAAAATGTAATATGAAAAGATTTTAATAATATATATTTAAAAAAAAATTAATTGTTTTTGGAGGGTTTGAGTTAGGGCTGTTATAGGGCTGATTTCGAGCGAGTCAAACTCAACTCAAAATCGAAATTTTTGAGCTCGGCTCGGCTCGAAATCGGTCCGAAATCGAAATGGGATATGATTCGAGCTGGCTCGGCTCGAAATCATGATTCGAATCAGCTCGGAATTGTAAAAAAATTGTAAAAATGTATTGCATTTAAGAGGATTTAATCCCTAGACCTTGAGGAAAATAAACCTTAAATCTCCTTTACTCTACCACTAAACCACTAACTAAATTATATAAAATAATAATTTATTTATGTATATATTTATATAATATATCAATATTATTTATGCTATACATGTAATTTCGAGCCAAATCGAATCATGTTTCGAGCGAGGTAGGGCCAACTCGAAATTGCCTCGAAATGACGAGCCAAAATCTTTAGCTCATGATTCGATTCAAAATTTTCGAACCGATTTCGAGTCGATTCAAAAATCGAACGAGTTCTGAGCGAGTTTTGAGTTTCGGATATTTTTAACACCCCTAGTTTGAGTTTATTAAAGGCTCAACTCAAATTTGATACAAGTCAGGTCGAACTTGAATCAAATCGAAATGAGTCGAGCTTAATTCATTCCTAGCTTGGCTTGAACTTGGATCGTTCTCAGCCCTATGGGTTGCTAGGGTTCGAACTGGGCATGTTAATGGGTCAGATCATGATCCAACCTAATTTGAGTTCTGATTGGTTAAACTCCCAAGTGAATCTTTTTTTTACCTGTCCATGTCTATCTCGTTTCGTAACACGCTATTTATAAATATAAATGGGTCAGATCTGGGTTACCAAATGTAATATTTTGATATCTAAATATAAAGATATTATCCATTTTAGCTTTCAAAAATTACATAATTTGAATACTTCTCAGGAGGTCACTTATTTCAACTTAAGCATGCTTAATAATCAAGATTTTTATAATAGTTTCACGATTTTATCTTGAAAGATGTTTCTACTATTTGGAATCACATTATTTACTTATACAATTTATGAACTTCCTTTCTTTTTTAATATAGAATTATTTATTTTTATGTCCCTCTTACTACTATTTATTATTAAAAGCTAGCTAGGAGCTGCATTTTTTTTCATTAATTTTATTTTTTAGGACATATCACTCTCTGCCCTCTTCAGTCATGGCTTTACACTAAAAACCTAACTCATTTATGTCATTCATAAGCTATACAATGTGGCTAATAAGTTTTTATTGAGCAAGCTGAAAAAAAGCGCATCATTATAATTGGTCAAAAGAAAATTCTTGTATATTGTATCTGCAAGTCATAACATATAGTGCAACTGTTTTTTTATGATTCTCCCTTAATTAACACAAATTCACGAGAAAGAGAAAATATTTTATTTTATAGAATTAATAGGAAAAAAATTATTTTAATATTAGGTGGTATGTAAGATGTGAAATAATATTGATTTTTAAGTTTAAATTTATATTAGATGTGAAATAAAACTTATTTTTAAAATTAAAATTTATATTGGATGTGATTAAAATTTATGATTAATTTAAAATATTAATAAAATATTAGATTTGGCTTATTTTTAGATGATGTCAAATAAGACAATTATTAGGATTTTTGACGCTACTAACTCTCTTAAAAACTTAAACTAATATAAAAGACAGAACCAATTCACTTATTATATTATAAATTTAGAGCCCATGGGTTGAATTCAAGCCCTTTTCAATAATGGCATACTACCCAAAGTTATGTTAGGTAGGTTAATAGTACTAAGTTAGTAACAGTCACATCAAAGCTTGCTTCTTTTAACATATATATTATAATTTAATATTTTGGTAATTATATTAGAGAATTCAAATTCTTAAAATAAGAAAATTTCCTTTTATTTCAATTTGCTAAGATGATTTAATTGTAAATAGATTAACTCCAAAAAATTTGAATTTTGACTAGATGAGAATTTTGACCCAGACCATCTATAATCTGATCTAATGCTTTACTTGATCGAGATATCATAAAATCAAGAAGTAATTATATACATATCACTAAAATATAACTGTTTTATATCATTTATGAGCTATACAATGTGGCTAATAAGTTTTTCGTGGGCAAGCTGAAATAAAGAGCATCATTGTGATTAGTCAAAAGAAAATTTTTGTATATTATATCTGCAAGTCACAACATATAGTGCAACTGTTTTTTATGATTCCCCCCTTGATCAACACAAATTCATAAGAAAGAAAAAATATTTTATTTTATAGAGTTAATTAAAAAAAATTATTTTAACATTAGGAGATGTGTAAGATGTCAAATAATATTAATTTTAAGGTTTAAATTTATATTAGATGTGAAATAAAGTTAATTTTTAAAATTAAAATTTATATTGGATGTGAAATAATGTTATTAAAATTCATGATAAATTTAAAATATTAATAAAATATTATTTTTGTCTTGTTTTTAGATGATGTCAAATAAGACAATTGTTAGGATTCTCGATGCTACTAACTCTCCTAATTTCAATTATAAAATTAAGTTTATTTCACATCTAATGTAAATTTAAATATTAAAATTTAAAGTATTTCATATTTTACACACTTCTAATATTAAAATAAATTTCTCTTTCATTAAACTGAAAAAATAATTTTTTTTTTCTCTTATCAAAAAAAAAAAACTCGAGCCAAATGAACCCTAAAGGCTTAAGCTAATATGAAAGATAAAACCAATTTACTTATTATATTATACATTCAGCACTCATGGAATGAATTCAATCTCTTTTTAATAGTGATACACTACCCAAAGTTATATTAAATAGGGCGATAGTATTAAACTAGTGACAGTCATATCAAGGCCACCCAATTACTGCTTTCTTTAACATATATATATATATATATATTATAATTTAATATTTTGGTAATTATATTAGAGAATTCAAATTCTTAAAATAAGAAAATTCTCTTTTATTTCATTTCCAAATGTATTTTATACTCTCATAGATTTACTTTAAATAATTTGCTAAGATGATTTAATTGTAAATAAGATTAACTCCAAAAATTTGAATTTTAATTAGATGAGATTTTTGAAGGACCCAGACTGTCTATGATCTAATCTAATGCTTTACTTGATCGAAATATCATAAAATTAAGAGGTAGTTATATATATATATATATATATATATATATCACTAAGATCTAACTGATTTGATATTAAAATTTTTAATATTATATATTAATTATAAAAATTATATAAAAATTATATAAAAATTATAATATTTATTATATATATACATCCGAGTAATTTTATATATATAATTGTGTATTAATTATAATTTTTTATAATAATTTTTATAATTAATATATAATATTTAAAGTTTAAATACTAAATGTACTAAAATAATTAGATTTTAATGAATTCTATATTCAATTTTCTCTAAAATTCAAAAATTTTGTGTCATTTTTCCACGGATGGCAGGGACTGAGTTTCCCATTGGGCATTTCGCTCCATTTAATGCCCATGTCCATCCGTCTCCCAACGATCGCCGTCGTCGAAGTCGAAGCCGCTCCAGCGGAATGTCCCCTTCCTCGTCGCCGATACTCGAGTTTTCCTCAGCCAAGGGCCTTCGCACCCGCTCCTTCCCTCCAGGCTGCGGTCGCGCCACCAGCGGCGCTTCGGCTCCGCTGGAAGACGGCGGCACTTCCGGAAACCCTCCGCCGACTGAGGCCTCATTCGAAGCGACGTCGGATCCGTTGCTTCTGCTCGAGCAAATTCTTTCTGTATCCAGAGCTTTCTCGATTCCGCACCTTCCCGAAGGGCTGTGGTCCATCGGCGCGCTGATGTCCAAACCTTTCAATTTCTCAGATCTTTTGGGATCGATGGAGCGGATGAGGTCTAAATCTACGGCATTCCGAAAGGAGAAAAATTTCGGCCGTCCGAACTTTTCCGATCGCCTCAAGACGTGGTCGGGGAAATCCGAGGGAAATCTTCGTCATCTGGAGAGGTTGCCAGAAACCCTAGCGAAGGCGTTGTGTTGGGGATGATATATATGGCTGAAGATTGTAGGAGAGAAGACGGCAACGGTTTGGTCGTGCAAGCTCTTATGGTGCGGAGAATTGCCCATGGAGACAGAACAAGAGGAGGAGGCCATTTAGAGAAGAAATCCAGAATGAGGTCGGCAATCGGAGGATTTTTTTTCTTACAGAAATCTCCTGCTTGTTTGCTACTTTTTCTTCACATTTTCATTTCAATTTCATGAATTGCACGGAGTTTGGAAGCATTTCACGTGCAGACTTCTTTCCTTTTAAAATGATGATATGTGAGTTAGATTGTTGGAGATTTCTTAGTTTTACACTTTTGTTAGGCTATGAAGAAAGTAAGAAAATTCAACAATCTAATTGGGATAGGAAGATATCTATCAGCTAATTGAGAGGAAATGTTATCCAAACCAGATGCATTACATGTGATTGAATGTTAGGCAGTGAAGAAGTAAACAGCATATATATAAAAATAATTATCTGAGTTATGGATATTGAGATTAACTGGTGATGACATCAAAGCGACACACATTTAAATTTGATGTGATCACTCATTTCAAATTTATTTATTTATTGATGAAAGCATCAAATTATTTGTGTTTTATATTAAAGAAAGGAGATGCATTCTTTCTGAATTACATCAGTAAGGAAGTTGGGATAATTTCGATGCCACATAGCTGCTTCTTCTTTGATTAGCACATATTTGGCAAGTTGGTGAGCTAATTCATTTCCTTTTCTTTTGATAAAGCTAATTTCTACTGAATTGAAGCTTTTGAGCAACCATTTGTAGATTCAATATCCAATCATGGATATCTTTTTTTTAGGCTTTTTTAGTGCTTAGTAAGCAAGAAGTCAAGAGGAAAGAGGGAGACTAAAGAAGACATGGCAAGAAACTATAAGGAGTGTCTAGTTACTTAAACTTATGATAAGAATTTGGTAACTGATAGAGCGCAATGGAAACAAAGGATTCATGTAGCCGACCCCACCTAGTGGGATAAAGGCTTGGTTGTTGTTGTTGTTGTTGTAGTAAGCAAGAAGTCACCTTTGAGTATAATATCATGTAGTGATGCTTCCCTTGCTACCCGATTGCTTCATTTGCTGCCATACACTCAGTTTAAAGGGGCTCACATGCAGATTTCTTTTGTTTTGCCTATAGTGCCAACGGTTTGCCCCTATAGTCTCTTATAGCAACTCCAATTCCTATAATTCCTCTTGTTGCATTCATTGCTGCATCCAAATTAACCTTGAGCTCGGCAATTGTTGGAGGATGCTAGATGACTGATCTAGCAGCTACCTTTTCATTGCTTTCTTCAAATTCCTTTGCAAATTCCTTCGCATAAGAGACGATCATTTTTCATCTTTCCTTTTTATCCTTGCTTGCTTTAAGTTTCTATTATTTTACGGCACCCATAAGATCACCACAAAGAAAGTATGTGTATCAACAGGTAGGATTACTAGGTAGTGGGAGATCCATTCTTTTTTATAGCATTTTTCATTTGAATGAACAAGGTGAGATATATTAGTGGCTCTCATACCTTTCTTGCAAAGTGATAATCCCTCAAGATATGCTCTATGGTTTTTGGTGATGAGAAGCAAGTGGTGCAACTGGCTTAACTCTGTAGGATACGTCTTTTATAGAGGTTGTTAAAAGTTGGGATGTAGTCTTTGCAGACACTCCATAAGAATAGCTGAACCTTCCTTGGTGCCGAGATCTTCCATGTTCTCTTCCATAAGGACAAACCTTATATTTTGCATGAAGTTCCTACTGCTTTGTTGGGCTCTTCTCCTTGGACATGTAAGTTTGTATTGAGAGCTAGCTCTCTTATAAAATGATATCTACTTTTGACCTTATATGTTACCGTTTTGTCATACCCTCAAATTCTGCAGCCTTGGCTATTTGAAATCCTCAAGATAATGGAATCGTGAGGATTTCATGGACATTTGTATCATTGGAGGATTGGTTGATAATTTCAACCCTCCAAGTCTCTGTATTGAAATTTATAATCTAGCTAACCCTTGCTTCCTCCGAAAGATTTTTAATTGGTAAGAAAATTTTGAAGTCTCATTGACTTGGGATCCATCTCTCTCTCCAAATGTTAGACACTTTTGCCATTACCAATGCGCCAAATAAATCCTCGGCTTAAACTATTTTTTGCATAGCAAATGCTACACCACACAAAGGAAGGCTTTCCTCCTACACGTGCCTCCATTAAATTACCACTTGAAAAGTATCGAGATCGTAATATTTTGCAGGGAGATAGGATTTTGTAGTAATCGTTAGCATTGTTTGCTGATCATGGCGATATTGAAGGAGCTGAGACATTTGAATCCCAGCCACCTTGTGATTTTGGTTGGCATATCTCTTGACATTTGGCCCAATGAATTCCCTTTATTTTAACAGACACCTTCAACCGATATTGGGCAATGATTTGCTCTAATTCATTGCAAAAAATGGAGGGAGGCTTGAAATACTCATATAGTATAGGTATGTATAGCTTGGGCTGTTGATTTGATAAGAATCTCTTCCCCCCCTAAGGACAAAGAGTTTTTCCTTCCATCCCTTAAATGCGTTGTTAGATACAATCTTTGATATTGGAGAAAGCCTTCTTCTTAGCTCTACCCATCATTGGGGGAAGCCTTAAGTACTTTTCAAAGTTCCCCTCAACACTAACTTGTCGTAGTTTATTTGTTGGCCTTAAGCTCTTTCATAAGCGACTAAGATAACCTTAATCTGTTCCCCATCCTCTTTACATCCATGAAAGAATAGTAGATTATCATCTGCAAAGAAAAGGTGTGTGACACTCTACCCTCTCCTACTGGCTCGAACTCTATGGATGTTCTGGTTGTTATCTGTTGCCTAAAGTAGGGCCGATAGTCCCTCTGCGCATTAAAGAAATAGATAGGTGAAAGAGGATTTCTCTACCTAAGGCCCCTCTTGGTGGGGACACCACGATCGACCATCGATTCATTCCTGGCAAAGTTTACCGTCGACGGCCGAGATCTAGCCACGCTGCTTCGATCTGGATCGATTGACTATTAGGACAGACTTGAAAAGATGGATGCTGCGCTGACTTGGTGGATTGGAAATCTCCCATTCATTCTGATTGATTGGAGATTCTATTTTGGGATGATTTTATTTCTTGCATTTATTTTGTATTAGTTTTTTATTATTTCTGTGATTGTTATTTTAAGCATGTTATCTGGTACTTTCTTGTTTGTGTGATGATGAATTTATTACATTATATATATATATATATATTTTTTTTTGAGTCAATTTGTATGGAGGTCTATATAAACGCCTCTCTGTTATTCTTATTTTTCTAATGCTGAATGAATTTGACTTGTGTTTTCCTTGGAATTATTTGATTATGGAATGAATCAATATCCTGGATAGGTCTATATAAACGCCTTTGTCCGCCCGCTCGCCCCCCTTGCTTGCACCCGAGCGCCCCTGCGACTGCGCCCGTGTGCCCGAAGCTGACAACCCTATTTTGGGGAAATTACACCATGGTCTTTGGACTCTCTGACTCAGGTACAAATTTCAACAAAGCCTTTAACCTGGTAAAGTCAAATAATCTGGATTTTTCTGCTCGCTTGTAATTTGCTCGAACTTGTTCCACCTGTGCTACCTTTCATTATTGAGTGAATTTAAATTACTGTTGGTTAAATATTGTGAGATCCTTAATCCTGTTTCCCGTTTCTGATTTGTTGAAAACCAGGTTGTGCCCTAATCTAAATTGGTAATTTTTCAATTATCTTCGATCTAATTTATTTGAAATTTTGAAAGAAATCAATTTTGCGGGTTTCATTAATTTCTCAGTCATTACAAAATTATTCTCTGACATTTTAGCATTAGTTTGTGAATAATCTGCTTTATAAAATTGCTGATCTCTAAACTGCATCGTCATTCATCTGTCCCGCATTACCTCTCATGTGTGATTCTGTCATGTTGGGTTCAATTGAGGTTAAAAGAGTATGTTACTGTTGAGATGCACTTCATGATGATTGAAATAAACTTCTCAGGAAAGCCTATGGTCTTCATCATTTGCTCTAGGAAAATCCATTCCACTTTATCATATGCTTTTCTCATATCTAATTTCATGGCACAAAAACTTGATTTGCCTTACTTCCGATGCTTCAATGAGTGGTGTTCATAGGATGCTATAATATTGTTTGATATCATGTGGTGGAGGGAGAAAAGCACTCTGGTTTTCAGAGATAATAGAAGGCAAGACCAATTTTAGCTTGTAATCCATAACCTTTGCAATGATTTTATACAAGACATTGCATAGCTAATAGAGCTGAAACGAGACATATGTTTTGCACCTTGAGTGTTAGGAATGAGGACAATATTAGTTTGATTAATGTCAATTAGAGAGCTGGATTCATTTAAAATGCCCAAGTAAAAAAAAAAGTGACATTATTTTTTAAAATATGCCAAAACTTTTGATAGAAAAGAGCATGCATACCGTCCAGTCCTAGAGCTTTTGTTAGGTGCATTTGGAACAAGACTTGTTCTGTCTCCAACTTTGTGAACTTGTAGTCATTTATTTTATTTAAGTGTTTCTGTATTATAGGCTAGCATTCAATACCATATAACATTGTTCACATTATAAGTATTCTATAAAATTTATCTTTAAATTTAAGTGAACTTTTTTTTATCACATTGTACGTCAGATGCATTTCTCCACTTTATTTATCCTGCTTGGATCTTATTAATAGCAAAGTCATCTATTTTTTGTTATTCTATATGATTGATTTAAGATATTTAAATCACTTGCTCTTTCTGATAATTTGAGCATCAATTGTTCTCTCCTTAAGTATTTCTATGTTGACTAAATTTATATTTTATATATTTTAGTTTTTGATCTGCTAAGATGTAAATTTTTAGATTCCAATATATTTTTTTATAACTTGAGATTCATCTTAGCACCTTGAAATTTTGTCAACAAGGAGAATATCGTTTAACAAAATTATATACCAAAGTATTTTTTCTTAAATGTATCCGGTTAAAATTTTCATTACTAAAGTTAAATTTTGATATAATTTAATTAAAATAGAAAAAATTTCAGTCAAATTTTCTTGTATTTGAAAGCATATAAAAAACTCTGTATACTTGTTTTGAATAACTTGAATGTAGGCTGCAACATCTCGTAATTCTAATGCAGAGGCATTGTCTGTTTTGGCTTTAGAAAAATTGCATGGTTTGAGCACTTCCTAAAAGGTCTCTAATCCTAATACTATTCTAGTCCAAGCACATTTAACCATAAAGTTTTTCATTATTAGCCTCACATTTTTTTCCCAAAATGTTCCTCTCTTTAATGTAAGACGATTCATTCTTGTGTCTTTCCCACCACTCATTATTCAGCCTAGAAGTCTGTTAGGAGCTGCACTTTACACTAATGATTCAATCTCTCTTGGGACATCACTCAACGATCATTCCGTGCCCTTTTTGGCTACGGGCATTATAGGCCCACCAGCTTTCATCTGATTTGTCCTCAAACTACATTGTATTGTGGGAGGTCGGCTCTGATACCATATTGTAATATCCTGTGATCTCAATGTAGATGTATTGTCCGCTTTGACTTTAGAAAAATTGCATGATTTAAGCACTTATCAGGAGATCACCCATCCCAGTACTACTCCAGTTCAAGCATGCTTAACTACATAATTTTCTATCAATAGCTTCACAGTTTTTCTCCAAAAAAACACCTCTATTATTTAAGATTACGTTATTTACTTATATAGCTTAGGATCTCTCTACATTTTTGATGTGGGACAATTCATTTCTGTACCCCTCTCACTACTCATTATCAGCCTAGAAGCTTGCCAGGAGCTGTACTTTACACTATTTGATTTTTCCTTTCTTGGGACATCGCGTGACGATCACTCCCCACCTTCTTTCAGAGTAATTCACTTATCAGTATTGAATGCCAAAAATATTTTTTGATATTTATTTTTAACGTATTTCAATTATATTTTTAGTTTTCTTATCTGAGTTTCAAAAAACTCTTAAATTTCAGATAATATTTTTGAGATTTATCGGCAGCTAAATCAAATGTTAAATAAACTTAAAATGAGACTCTCGCTGGGTTATTAGTAGGGGTGAGGGTTTGGCATGAAAATCAATAGTCATCTAATATTTGGATTTATATTTAGCTCAAGTTAAGCTTAGTTTGAGCTTATTGAGTCGAGCTATGAGCTATGATCACATTAGATCGACTTGGTTCAATTTTTATTTTTTAAAATATAACATATTCAATTATTTATTATTTGTACATAAGTATATATTGATTGTGGTTAAGATATTTATTTGGTGATCTTGTAAGTATAATTGGTTCAATTTTAAATTTTTAGAAAACTTGAGTTAACTTGATTAAAGCTTGAGCTAGCTTAAATTTGAATCAATTTGAGGTAAGCTAAGTTTAATTATGCTTGGCTTAGCTCAAACTTAAATCGTTCTCACTCCTAGTTAATTAACCACGTGATTGATTGTGGGTTTGGTAGTTAAATTGAGAATGTTATATAAAAAGCTTGAAGTTTGATTAATATGAATTGATAAAAAAAATACTCTTGATCTGTTTGTTTGTAAGGTTAAATTTAATAAGGTTAAAATTAAATTTAAATAGAGATTTTTTTATTGAAAATTGTGAATAATAATGTGAAATAAAATTAGTTATTACATTGGGATATGTGACGGATATGATATAAGCTAGTTATTATTTTAGTAATATATGTAGGATGTGAAATAAAGTTAATTTTTAATATTAAATTTTATGTATAATGTGATATGTCAGATTAACGTTAAATTAAGTTAATTTTTAACTTTAAAAGAAAACGTGTCTTTAAGAACGGAGCTTAGTAGGGCAAACTTCACATGTTGATTGAAGAACTAGATGACATTAGGATAATGAACCCAAGAGGAAAATAATCAAAAACTTTGATCAAGTCAAGATCCACTAAATTTTTTTTTTTGGATAGAAGGTAAAGTCTTGTAAGATCAATCATGATGCATTAAAGTAGGATTGGAGAACCCGTTAAGCATTAGATACATCTTAAAGAATTAATAGGTTCGACTCTAAACAATTTTGATCGCTAAAATATGCGAGGTCTGTAATTTTATTGTGGACTCCCCCTCTCTTCGAGTGGAAATGTGGGCTATGTGAGGATTGAAGGTATTGTAGGTGCCGAATTTATACTTAGGGATTGTACATGCAATATGTTTGAAAGAAGTGATGTGAAAATTCTCACTCACGTTGCAGTCACAACCGAGAAATGGGCTACACAGAGGGGACTGAAGTCAACTTCCAAATGGGTTTTGCATTTTGTAAGGTATTTGGTTAGAAAATGACTCAATAAATATACTTTGAATGGTGGCGTTAAGCTTGGGCAATGAAATTAGGGATTCTATTATCATCGGCATCACTATACTTCTCAAGTTCTTTGCAAACATTTCGAATTTCACACGTCCCAAGGTGCATTAACTGTGCAAGTGATTTCACGGCTAAATTGACTACAAAAGGCGATTTTATTTGGCATATGGGCATGCCCACTGATCAAAATTTACATAGATTTTTTGAGAATTACGTAATTTGATGTATAACTTTTTTATGCAATGAAACTATGAAAGTCTTAAGTCACTTTTCGTAAATTAAAAATATGTTAGAAAAATAATCTAAGTTACTTATTATTTTGATATACATATAAGATGTGATATATAGTTATTTTTTATTTTAAATTATACATATGATATAAAATATAATTAATTTTTATATATGTGATGTGATTCTATCCGGTGAAACAAACAGATCTTAGTATTTATATTATAAAATATTTTGTGATTTTTTAATAAAATATGTATAATGTAAAATAAAATAAATTATTTATATTAAAAATTATGTTAAATATAAAATAAAATAATTATTTAATACTAAAATTTGTATATAATTTAATATAAAATAATTTTTAATTTTTATCAATAAATTAAAAGTTTTAGTCATCATTTTTTTAATCTCAAGCCATGACTATTTCTGGCCAAACGGGCACATTAGGCCAAATAATTTTCATTCATTTTAATGAAGATAGCACTTTTGATACCCAGTGGAGAAAAGATGTGCTTTTTAATATATATATATATATATATATATATATATTTTTTTTTTTTCCCTATAACAAATTTTATTTTTAAAAATAAAAATGTTAAAAAATGACATAAATACATTTTAAGTTGGCTAATAGCATTTGAAGAATTTACTTCGAAAATTTGATAAACATTTAAAAAAACCATCATAAAACAAAATTCACACATCAAAATGAATATATAAGCAATTTACCCAAAAATTCATGTTTTTTTCCCAAATTGTTTATTGCCATGGGGCTGTTATCGATCCGATTTCGAGCCGGCTAGAAATCGGATTGATTACATTTCGATCGACTTGAAATTGACTCGAGCTCGATTGGGTTTGACTTCGAGCCGGCCGAGTCGATTCCAATCGACTTCGAGCCGATTTTGATTTAATTTCGAGCCGGCTATATATATATATATTATATATATTATAATATAAAATGTATTTTAATGCGAGCCGAGCTCACCCGGCTCAAAATCGGCTCGAAATTATTACCGAGTCAAACTTTTGGCTCGTTAGTCAGCTCATTTAGATCGACTCGATTTTGATTTGATCTAAAATTAATTCGATTTTCGATCTTGGATCTATATTAACACTCTTAGTTGCCTATGTTGCACTTTTTTTTTTTTTGATAAAAATGTTTGCACAAAATTTTTCAGGGGCATTAGTGCAAACATGAAGCAGTTTACATGCGAACCCTTTAGAAAAGCATAAATTATATCTGGACCCCTGAGTTATTTGAATTATTTGACGTATTTTGTTTTATGCTAACACTTTCTTCACTTTTACAATAAAAAAGAGATATTTATATACATACCATTTCATACTATTATATTTATATATTACACTATAAATATAAAATATTATATTTCACATAGTTTTTAAAATACAATATTTAAAAAATTATGATATACACGTTGTAATATTTAAAAAATGTGTGTAAAATATGTAATTATAATAGTATAGAATATTATGTATATAATTATTCATAAAAAAACTCTTATTTCACTCTTTTTATGAGCAAAAATTTATATTTTATGTTGTATTTATTTAAATTTGATTTATTGAACTAGTTATTACCTCAAATCTTTATTTTTTTTGAATCTCAAATTTTTCTCAAATCTATTATTTTAAATCCCCCTTTCTTTTTTTTATTACTTCTTTTTGTGCCTTTTCTGGTATAGGCTTTCAAGTAAAAGAGAAGGCAAGGGTGAGGGCCGTGAGGCTGGAGAGAGATGGACTGAATGTTGATATAGATATTTTGACTGTAGTTGAAAGAAAAACTCCAATAGAACGGCGTATGTGAAATGATTAAACGTTGTTAGGGACTTATTTGAAATAATCGGCGAAGTATGAACTGATATAAACGAACTTCTTAAACGCAGGGATCCATTTGTAATTTATTTGGAGGTTTCTATCTTTTGCCCTTTTTTGATAAAACTATCGGGTTGCAGGTTCTTGCTATTTTGAGTTTCTGACGCTTCCAGGCGCAGGGGATGGAAACAGAGAGAGAGAGAGAACCGCAGCCTTCTTCTCTCTTCCTTCTTCAAGGAGGTGGAAGAAGAGGGAGGGAGAGAGAGAGCGCACATTCTCTGCAGCTGTAGTCCTTTCATACTCGTTTTCTTCGTGCCTTAACGGAGCCCTATCGCTAAAACCCTTGGCCACCATGGACCCGTCTCCGACTCTAAACCACCGTAAGCGACCTGCGAGAGAGCTGGAAGAGGAGGGAGAGATGGCTAAGGCGGATCCAAGTAAGCAGATGAAGTGCCTCGAAGATTTCGAGCCGCGGAGGTCTCCATTTTCCCGGCGAAAAAATGTCATCTGTCTTTGGTTCAATTTTTAACTCCTTGTGTACTTGGTTGTGCAGCTACCAGGTTATGGTGTTCGAGGCTGCAATGCGGAGGAACACTATCGCCGTGCTGGACACTGGAGCCGGGAAGACCATGATCGCGGTGATGATGATCAAGGAGTTTGGCAAGGATCTCGTGATGGATAAGGGTCTCGTTGTTTTCCTTGCGCCCACTGTTCATCTCGTCACTCAGGTTTTAAGTCTTTTGGGTAGAAGTACTTAGGTTCTTTTCTTGATTCTGTAGCATTCTGATTGTTCTCTGGGTCTAGCAATATGAGGTGATTAAGACGCAGACGGATTGCAAAGCGGTTTGCTATTATGGTGAGATGGGCATCGAGGAGTGGGATGCAAAGTGCTGGGAGAAGGAAATTTCTACGTACCAGGTAATAAAACCTTCCTTGCTCTAGTTTTTTTTTGAAAGAGTGTTCCTTGCACTAGTTAATGTGAGGAATTTGGAGAAAATTTCCTGCAATCTCTTCTTGTAATTGTATCTGTTTGTTTTGTTTTTAGCTTTTTTTTTTTTTGATTTGCCAGAGTTGTGTGTTTGGAGCAAGAGTTAATTGATGGAAAGAAAGTTTCCTGTTTCGGTTATTTCTCTGGTTTGGGTTTGTTGGTTATTTGGATTAGGAACAGATGTTATGTGTTTCCAAGTAGTTTTATCTAAGGTGTCTCGTTGTCGTTTTGAAAGATTTGATCCGCTAATTCTGGTGATGTCAGATTATGCGTTGCATCTATCACAGTGTGATGGCTGCAGCAGGGGAGTGATTGGTTGTAAAATCTGCCGTTTGATGTTAATTTCACTTCAGTGAATGAAAATGTTGCTTTCATAAGTGCACGTCTGAATATTCAGTTTGTTGAGAGTAAATGACTTTAATAGAGATCAAACACAGCAAACTCAGACATTTATAAGGTTCACCCTAGAATTGGGCTATGCCATGCTAAACAAAAATTCATTATGCAAAACATCACACTTAGATGCCTGATTCGAAAGAGCGTCACACTTAGATAGTAAACAAAAATTCATTCTGGGATCACGGTGCAGGGCTTGGATAGTGTAATTGATTGTCGGCACATGGGCAGGTTCAAAGTCAAATTTCAGGGCAACTCAATGTTTTTTTTTTGACCTCATTGTTATAGTAGGATCACAATTAATTCTCCGTTTTTAGTTGTTATAGGAAGAAATAGTGAAGGAGAAGGAAAATCTATTAAGAAGTCCATCATTCCCTGTCTCAAAGAAAGTGCAATGTACATTTTCTTTATTTCCTCAACCATTGCTTTTCTTTATTTATGATTTTTCTTGAAGTAAGCAGTGTTTATTGGTAGAATCTTTGCTCATATTGATATGCATATGTTCGAAATTTGAAATAGGTGTTTCTCATTGATATGTTGCACTTTTTCATGTAACAAAAAAAGTTTTATAAGAACAATTAGTTTTTATCATAGGTGATGGTGATGACACCTCAAATTCTTTTGGATGCCTTGAGGAAAGCTTACATAACAATGGGCTTAGTACGGTTGCTTGTGTTTGATGAGTGCCACCGTGCCACTGGCAACCATCCTTATTCAAGGATAATGAAGGTATTGCATTAAAAATGGGTTTTACCCCTTTTTTGGATACCCTTTTGTTTGCGGAAAAACCCCTAATCTGCAGCTCATGCGGTGTAGGAATTCTATCATGAGTCTCTACAAAGACCTACCATATTTGGAATGACAGCCTCACCCATCATAGGAAAAGGCAGGCTTTTTCCTATATAATTATTTCTGGCTGCTTGATTACAAAAATAGAGAATTATCGGTCATATTTACAAATTGTAATTTGGTATTATCTTCCTTTTTGCAGGTGTCTCATCTGCATTGGATTGTGAAAATCAGCTTTCTGAACTTGAAAGAATTTTAGATGCGAAGGCAATCTATCTTTAGTTGCTTATGATATCCATTGTGGATTCAGACGTTAGATTTAAAATCTGCTGTGCATGCATTGCATATATTTGGTCTGCATAATGAAATTCTTTGTATGATGCATGTGACCACAATGCTTTCTATATCCTTCGGGGTGTGATATTTTTCATTTGAAATGAATGCGACTCCATTTCACTGGCATTGCTCTTGTGATTGGGATAAATTGTTCTATCTCACATTGTGGATTTTTCTTTGTGCATTTTCAGATATTTACAGTTGCTGACAGGACTGAGATAGATATTTATATTCCTTCTGCAAGGGATGTTCGGGTATATTATGACCCCAACTTGTGTGATCACCATAGTTTGAAGGAAGAGTTGGGGTTGTTATTGCAAAAGGTATTAGTCAACTTGTTATTTTATATCACTTACTCCTCTCACTTAAAGCCAAGGCTGTGTGAATTAGTCATACCTTATGTCATCTTCATATACAGTCTGATGCTGCCTTGATCACTTTGAGCTCTAAATCACATGAATATTCTGATGCTGAAGATGTGTTGAGTAGATCAAGGAAGCGATTGTCTAGTTGGCATGCGAAGTTTTGCTATTGCCTAGATGAAGTTGGATTGTTCTGTGCAAATGAGGTAACTTTTGTTTATATCGAGGAACTTGCTAAACTGTAGAAAACGTCATGTTTGATATAGAATCTAAATGCATGCCAGATAAATGGGCCATTTAGATTTACATTTTAGAAATAAACCATATGGAAGGGCTTAAACTGAGCATGAATACTAATGAAATAAGTTCTATTTACTCGCTGAAAGTCAAATAAAAAAGCTAACTCATTCCCTTACCCTAGACATGGGTTATAAAATTCATACATGAGGAGGAGAGGATCTCGATTCATATCCTTTTATTGGTCTCTTTTGTGAAAGGTTCCTTAGGTAAACACAACTTAAAATTTAGCCTAAGTATTAAACATTCAAAAACTATATTAATTGATATTAAACGTGGACATTTTTTTTTAATCATTGGATTGCACTTCAGTAATCTATAATTGTGTTCACGTCTTTATATCAATGTTTCTATCAAGTGCTTGAAAATTCAATGATCATTTCAATTTTTTAACATTATTTTTTGTCTTATCTGAATTTAAGTGTATCCTTATTCCTTTTGTGGGTTCTAATAATTTTTATAAATAAGTTTGACATTACCTAGTACTTTTTCTTTGTTTTACGTTTAACTTAATCATTTACTTGTGAACTCAATTAGTACTTGAACAATAGGCGCACTGTTTTGTTTCTTTTTATTTATCTGTTTTTTAACCTATTATGCCTAAATTGACTTTGATCAGGTTGCTAAAATATGTTTGGGGAAAATCTTTCTTCCATACTCAGTGGAAGGTTCTGATTATAGAGCAGATCATCTGGCACTTTGCATGTCTTATATTGAGCAAGCTATGCATTTAGTCCAAGAAAATTTACCTGAAGGTATAGTACAGTTGTCCAAAATCTTTTTAAAAAATGATTCTATTGGTATCAAATCATTTTAAGGTTAAGCATCTTGGTGGGGACACCACGACCGACCGTCGATTCGTTCCTCGCAGAGTTTACCGTCGACGGCCGAGATCTAGCTACGCTGCTTTGATCTGGATCGATTGACTATTAGGACAGATTTGAAAAGATGGATGCTGCGGATTGCTTACTTGATCGATTGAAAATCTCTCATTTATTCTGATTGATTGGAGATTCCATTTTGGGATGATTTTATTTTGTCGCATTTATTTTGTATTAGTTGTTTCTATTTTAGTGATTGTTATTTTAGGCATGTTATCTGGTATTTTTTTGTTTGTGTGATGAATTTATTACATTATGTATTTTTGCTTTATTGAGTCAGTTTGTATGGAAGTTTGTATAAACGCCTCTCTGTTACTCTTATTTTTATAATGTTGAATGAATTTGATTTGTATTCTCTCTTGGGATTATCTAATTCTGGAATGAATCGATATCCCAGATAGGGAAGGGCTTGGGCCTTGGGTGAGAATCCCTAAACTTCACCCGGTCCAGCTCCTCCCCTTTGGGTTCGATTCTATTCATCTTACATCCCTCAGCATTCACCTCAGCTCATCCTCGTCCACCCCGCCTGCTCGTTTGCGTTCTTGGATCTAGCTTACCGACTCCGGTTCGACGTGATCGCGTTGTCACTTTTCCACATCATCGACCATGCGCCCGCGCCGAGTACGTCGACGCGCCCGCGCCGACTACGTCAACGTGAGTACATAGCTCCGCTCGACGCCACCGAGTGGGCCCAGTTTGCTGCCCCACGCGTTGTTCTGCGTGCGTCGACCACCCGCCTTGTGCCTGCTGACCCGCCGTCTTGCGCGTGTCTTATATCGCGCGCCTGCAACGCTCGCGTACCCACTCCTGCTCGCACCCGCGCCCGTGCCCAAGCCTGCACGTCTCGTGCGCCTGCTAGGGCGCCCGACCGCGCTCTCCCTAGCGCCCTCCCCAGCGCCGCCTGCGCGCCCGCCCCCGCACCCGAGCGCGCCTGCGCCTCAGCTGCCCGAGCCGTAAATTTTTGGGGAAATTACATCGTGGTTCTTGAACTCTCTTACTTAGGTACGAATTTCAACAAAGCCTTTGACCTGGTTAAGTCAAATAATCTGGATTTTTCTACTCGCTTGTGATTTGCTCGAATTTGTTCCACCTGTGCGACCTTTCATTATTGAGTGAATTTAAGTTACTGTTGGTTAAATATTGTGAGATCCTTAATTCTGTTCCTCGTTTCTGATTTGTTGAAAATCGGATTGCGCCCTAATCTGAATTGGTAATTTTTCAATTACCTTCGATCTAATTTATTTAAATTTTGAAAGAAATCAGTTTTGCGGGTTTAATTAATTTCTCAGTTATTACAAAATTGTTCTCTGATATTCTAGAATTAATTTGTCAATGATCTGCTTTATAAAATTATTGATCTCTAAACTGCATCGTCATTCGTCCGTCCCGCATCACATCTGGACTGAGGTATTGCATTCTCTTTGGCCAGTAGTCTTTCTAGTGCTCTATGATGATCTTTTTTGTGACTGTACTCCATAGTCTACGCCCTGAGTTTGCAGCATGCACTAAATCTAATTGTCTTATTATTATGCTTCAGTTATTTTCTTGAAAGTGGCTTTTGCCTTAAAATACTTATCAACTTGATATGGAGTGGATCTTCTCTGTGTCATTGTTTTTCTTTATTTTGCTCATTTTTATAATGGATTGGATCAATAAACTTCTGTACTTATTTTTGTGGTTGTAGTTTTATATTTACTTAGATTGTTTCACATTTGTGGGAGTAAAGCATTGTTGTTTTCTTTTTCAAAAAAAAAACTGGTTGTTGTTCTTGTGGTTTTCATGTTTATTGACTGAGTAATATATTCTGCTTTCTCCCCTGATCTGTTCCATTTTCAACATCCATAATGTTTAGTATTTAGTTATTTATCATAAAATCAAGCTGAATTGAGCATAATATAATCTGGTTGAAGTGGTCAAACCGGTCAACCATCAATTCTGTTTCTGACAAATCTAGTCTGATTCTTGTTCTAGAGCATCACATACTGGCCATGTTTGATTTTATTTTATGTAATTTGTCTCCTGTTTTATTGATCTCCAGAATGAAATTTCCTCATTCTTAATTTAAACGACACACTCTTGGTTGATTTCTTGGTTTAATTTCAGATTTTGATAGGCTTCTTAACACTGGGCTTAACTGTCCAGAAGCAAAGAATACAGGTTACATCTCTACCAAGTTGTGCCAACTTTTGCAAATTTTTCAATCTTTTGGGTAAGATGTGCAAGTCATTCAGCTTAAAACTTCACTCTATATTTTAACTTTTTTTTGCAATCATATTTTCTTTTGATTTCAGCACTTCCACAGAAGTTCGCTGCCTTGTTTTTGTGGAAAGAAAAATAATTGCTAGAGTTTTAGAACTAGTTATTAAGAAAATCAGTTATTTGTCAGATTTAAGTGTAGCGTATTTGACTGGAGGTGGTACAACAGTAGATACCCTGACCAAGAAAATGCAAAAGGACACATTGGATTTATTTCGTCTAGGAAAGGTATCTTTGCTTGTCAATTCTCTGATCTTTTGATGCAGTTAACCTTGTTGGTTGATAACTATCTGACGGCCCAACTTCCAATTTGCAGGTAAAAATACTGCTTACTACTGATGTTGCTGAAGAGGGACTTCATATCCCAGAATGTTCAAGTGTCATTCGATTTGATTTGCCAAAAACAGTTCGTAGTTATGTTCAGTCACGAGGGCGGGCTCGAAAGTTTGATTCTCAATACATTATTATGCTTGAAAGGTGATGGCATCTATGAAACTGCTTTCACATTTCTGGGAACTGAAGTTAGATAAATTGCATTCAAGTTAATTTTAGGTGACAAGTGTTATCAGTTTCCACCACCCTAGAGTCAGTCATATAGGATTTGTTTGTCTGTTGGTTTTAAGGTTAAACAAGTTCCATCTTAAACTTAAAATAAAAAGAAAAATTCTCAAGTCCTGCAAACCACCTAAGGTAAAAGGTTCCCTTCCAAGGAAATTTTAACCTTAACTAAGTTTAAACATTTTTCTAGTTGGGAAGTTTGATGCTCTATAAAAATTTTGTTAGGTTTCATCTTTGAGTGGATACTTGGGTTGTACAAATATGTGCTGAGGAGTTTAATGTTTGGGTGGATTGATTGATGAATGCATTGACTTGTATTAATGGAGTACCTTTGAGCGAAACTTTGAACATAGCTAAATTGCAACTCTAAGGACCTATTCAGTAAAAAGATCAATTTGGTTATGACGTGAAGATTATGAATTTATTTTGAAATATGTGTATGATGAGAAAAAAAGTTTATTAGTTATGTTAAAAATTGTGTATGATATGAGATAAAGTTGATTGATATATTGAAAGTGATATACGATGCGAAATAAAGTAGAATTTCTTTAAATGAAACATGTGTAAGATGTGATAACAACTAATTTAATATTATTTTTATAATAAATAAATTATTTTAATTTTTGACATGACCAAGTAGTATAGCAACTAAACAGTCGTCGGTCATTTTTTGATCATGGCCATGGTCAAAAAAAGCCCTCCAACTTTAAAAAATATAAAAAAATATAAAAATATATAAAAAATTTAAAATTATTATTTTTCCTTAATACACAAATTTAAATATAAAAAATTAAGTTTATATCATATTCTGTATAATTTTTAATATGTCATTCAATTTTATTTATATTTTATATAATTTTTAATATAATTAATTTTATTTTCTATCATACACATTTAAAAAAACCACAATTTTTTCCTATTATAATTAATTTGTTATTATTATTTAAAAAAAAATGGAAGCCATTTTTGCCA
The DNA here is from genome assembly GCA_002786265.1 of Apostasia shenzhenica. Lineage (NCBI taxonomy): Eukaryota > Viridiplantae > Streptophyta > Magnoliopsida > Asparagales > Orchidaceae > Apostasia > Apostasia shenzhenica. The sequence continues at coordinate 394,153 of KZ451908.1, forward strand.
TGTTCATGATCAAAATGGCCACCAAATAAATAGTGCCTAAGTACGAGGCATTTGTTGGCCCACGTGTGAAAGCGAATCTAGCCAAGGATTGAAATAGGTTTTTTGTTTGACAATCAGAGCAACAAGTCCATAATTTTGGTTCGAAAGGTCTCTCTCCTCCCCTTTACTTTTAGTACATTCACCATCCCACCCCCATTTTTGTTTCCTAGCTATTTGTGTACTCTCCGGCATAACTTAAATTCATCTCATAAGTTCTCCTTATTGTTAATCACCTTGCGATGTGGCTGAATGAAAAACTTGCTTTTACATTCGATGTATAGTAAAGCTGAAGTTTGTGAGGCTTTAAAGAAGATGAAGTGTAAAAAAGTAGTAAAACTGAATGATATCTCTATAGATATTTAGAAATGTGTGAAATGAAAAGTTTTTTAATTCATTAGGTTGTTTAATATAATTTTGAAGACCAAAAGAATACTAAATGAAAGAAAAAAAGAATATGTTGGTATTTATTTATAAGAATAAAGACAATGTATAGGATTGTGCTATTATAAAATAATTAAATTAATAAATTATACTTTAAAATTTTAAGAGAGTAATTAAGCATAGATTATATCATGATATTAGAGTATCATAAAATCAATTTGATTTTAAGTCAAGTAGATCTTCTATGAAAGTTATTCATTTTTTGAGAGGTTTAATGGAAAAACTTAGAGAGATAAAGAAATATTTATATTTAGTTTTTATCGATTTAGAAAAGCCTATGATAAAGTCACAAGAAAAGTATTTTGGAGAATTTTGGAAGAGAAAGGTTTGAATTGCTTAAATTCAAGTTAGTAAAGACACATATAATGAAATTGTTATTTGTATTTGAATATAAGAAAGTTTGACTAAGAATTTTTTATTACAGTTGAATTACATTAAGGTTCGATTTTAAGCTTTTATCTCTTTATATTAATTATAAAGGTTTTGATTGAGCACATTTAAGATGGCACCCTTGATGTATATTTTTTGTAGGTAATATTTTTTTATTGATAAAATTAGAGATGAGGCTAAAACGAAACTCAAGGTATGGAAGAATATTTTATAGTCTAAAGATTTTTGTTTTAGTAAATAAAAAAGTGAATATATGAAGTGCACTTTTAGTTAAGAAAGAAGTAGTTATATTGGTTATGTGATGATTGATTAAATTATCTGGAAGAGTGAGTGTTTTAGATACCTTAGATCAATTATATAAAATGACAGTCAAATAGATAATAACGGTATTAGTAGGATTTAAGCAAAATAGATAAAGTGAAAAATGTATTTGATGTGTTATATGATAGAAAAATTTCAATTAGACTTAAAAATAAATTTTATATATTAGTAGTAAGACTAGTGATGGTATATGATGTTGAATATTGGCCTAAAATGAGGAAATATATAAATAAAATAAGTGTTATAAAAATAAAAAATGTCAAGATAAATGAGTTAGTATACATAAAAGAATAAAATGAGAAATAAGTATAATAGTGAGAAAGTTAAAGTAACGTCAATTGAGAATAAAGTAAGAGAGAGTCGGCTTAGATGATTTGAACATATAAATCGTAGACTAATTGAAGTTCTAGTAAAAAAAGTTATTAAACTTTGCCCACATAAAAAGAGAAATATAGAGATAAACAAGATATGATGAGAAACTATAAAGAATGATCTCATACACTATAAAGAACGACAGTGTAGTCTAGAAAAGTTAGGTTTGCAAAGTTGAAACTCACATTGCAAGCCTAAATCTATATCCACTATGTTGTGTGTTTTCTAGAACATCGTAGGTTGAGACCAATTAAGATTTAGAATGAGTTTAAATTAAAACTTTGAGAAAAACATATCTACCTCAAAGGGGGTCATACAAGTACTCAAAGGACACATTGCTACTCAACCTACCCAAACCTACCCATAGAGAGTTGATCTCTCAAGTTTCATTGTTTCCTGCACTTGGCTCACCTTTCTTAGAGAGAGATGCCATAGGGTAACATATTGTTGTCCCAATTACTTCTACTAGTCTGCCTTCTTTGCTATCACGACTAATACACTTGATCCTAATGAAAAGTATGAAAGATTGTCAAAACTTTTGTTGAAGAAAGCGCTACGTATTTATCTGTCTTTATTTATATAGAAAATTCTAGTTTAGCCGAAGAATATGAAAAAAAATGAGGAAGAAGAATACGAGAAAGAGAAATTATATGGAAAGCATTGAAAAGCACATAGAAGAAATAGTTATGAAACTAGGACATGAAAAGCAACGGATCATATTGTTGAGTAAGGTGATTGATTCATTTGAATGTGATGATGAGATAGTAGAACGAGTTGAAATGGTTATGGGTCACGAGTATTATAAGATTAGTAGGTTCGAATTAATTGAGTACACCTCTAGCTGCCATAGAGCTAGTAATAGGATCGTATCTATATCGAGAAAGTATCTACACCTGCAAAGAGCACGTGAGACTAAGTGGTTAGCTCACTTGACTTCTAGTTAGTGTGCCGTTCGGTTCACCATTTATTTTTGGAGGACCTTAATAGTACTTATTAGGAACCATATCATGCATCATCCGGACCTACTATCCATATACGTTTGATTAAACTAAGATAGTAGTAGGAACTAGTAGGTCATGAGTTGTCTGCATTATTTAGTTTCCATTCATCATCATGTATTAAAGATTTTGGGTCTGTGTTCGTATCTGCATTTATTTTAAAGTATTGCATGTATTTTTTATTTTTATTTCTATGTTATTTATTTTCATTCTTCATTTAACTTAAATAAAGGAATCAGCAATTTCAAGTAGCAAATTAAAACAATTTCAGTGCTTGATATTTTTTTCAATATTTTATGATAAATAAGATAATTATGTCTCCAATTTAATTTATTTTAAATTTTTATTAAGTTGAATTAAATGAATAAATTTAAATTTTATTATTAGATTATGAGAACAATCAACTTTTAATATTTCATATTTGATAGTTATCAGAACACAACAATAATACTTAGTGGACTTAGCGTTTTCAGTTTTCTTTTAGTGTAATTATACCCATGGTGTCTACTTTAATATTTGTTTAGAGCTAATTGAATCAATTTTTGTTTTGATTGAATTTGATTATCAATGATATATAGTTTGGTGAAGATTTATCATTTTTTGGAGACTTGGAGCCTACAACTGGCTAATTTAATCCATTTGGAGATGCTAAATCATCTAACCCCATACTCAACATGGTCAAGTTCTTTTCACCTAAAGAGAATTGGTGAAAACACCTAATGACACTTCTTTTCATATTCATATTATATTGATTGAGAAATGAATATGAACTGATTTTATCTCATTGCCAATTACCGTATTAGTTTGATTTGATAGCTAAGTTCATGGATGATTCAAGACTTGATAGATTTAGTATTGATTTGATATTATTGTGATTTTATTTGTGCATGCTCATTTGGTACCGTATTTCTGGCATTTATTTTTATATTTCCTATTCCATGTTATGGGATCTCTGTAAATAGGGATTGCTTGCATTATAATAAACTCAGAGTTATTAATGATGAATGGAATTTTGTGTTTGAGTATACACCTAGATTCAGGTTAAGGGATTGATATTCTGAATATTGAGGGTTACGGTTAGCCTTGAGTGATATGGCATTCCTAGTAATGACTAAGCATTTTAAGTGCATTTTTTGATAGATATGTTTATTGAAACATGCTCTGTTTTTAGTTTTTGAGCATTTGTTCTACATAGCACATCTAGGCATTGATTGCATGACAATGCTGGCAACTATGAAACATGAGTATGATACGGCAATGCGGATACGACGATACGACAAATTTTAAAAAAATAGGATACGGATACGTCAGGATATGGTAACTATATATATGTATATATATTGCCTATATGTTGTACTATCATAGTTAAAGTATGGCTTATATAATATAATTCTAAATAACTTATACACATTATTGATATAAATTTAAAAATATTTTCTGATTTTTTTTGAAATTAATTACATTTTAATATTCTTAAATATTCTTGATGTTACTAAAAATAACATTATAGATAATCTAATTTAAAAAATTGAAAATATTTTTCAATAATTACTGAATTTCTAAAAATTTAAAATTTTGAATAATATTATAAAGTTTGTTTAGTTATGTCTCAATTTATTACTAAATATGTAGGTAAGATGAGAGTTTAAATACATATCAGTAGGTTAAAATCAGTTTTAATCTAAATCGAATTCAAATCAAATAACTCAATGCAAATAAGATAAAATTGATAAATAACACAATTTTTGCGACTTGAATTTAAATATAATTATCTAAGCAGCATAGATACATATTATTTTTTCTTTGAGTCTCTAACTCATTTAATAGATTGGTAAAATAAAAAATGCCAAATTCTTATCTTTTCCCACATTATGATCTCGATTGAAGTAAAGAAAAGCATAATCAATGTCTACCAAAAGTAACAACAAAGTGTCAGTTAAGGTAGAAAGAACAGTAGCATCACTAGTGTATGTGAAACCATGAAAAATGGTTAACTAAAATAAAGAATATAACACCTTGTAAATACCAAATCTTTTTCTCCTGCCGTAACATTAGCATGCATAAAGTCATAAACTTTTTGTGATTTTAATCATGTGAACATGATGTGTAGCTCTATCATTAGAAGTATCGGATAAGTATTAAATTTTGAAAAAATAAAATAAAAATTGGATATACCACGTGACTATCGGTGGAGTATCAGTATCTGATATAGATACGTTAGGCCTCATGAAGTATCGATTCTTCATAAATTTGCAATATCCAAACAATTATTAAAGCATTTAGTATGTATTTAATGCTGATCAGGTTAGAGGCTTCACTAGTGCTAGAAGTTAGCAACTTGTGATCTTTCTGCATAACTTTAAGACATTTGTTGGATGGTAATTACTATATGATGCCTTTTTTTCCCAAACTTGAATAACAAGCACTGTAGTCTTGGCATCATGCAGTTTCAGTAATTTAGTAGTAAAACTGTGACTGCTACTTGATTCTTGTTTAATAGTATCAAAATCATCCCTTGATTTCTTTCTAAGCCTGATTCTTATTCAATCACTTGTCTTCAGCAATGCAAAAGAAAGGACCTTTCTCTTCCCATCTTTTTCTGATGTCATTATCTTTGGATTCTTGATTATAGAGGAAATTTTCAACTAAAAGGGACTTATTATTTTGTTGTTGGCTTTATAAGCCTTCACTAGGGGATCCTGCTCCAAGTTGAAGCGATTGTGACTTACTGATTTTGTGTTCCTCGCTAAATTCTAGATTTATGCTTATCTGCAGTGGAAACATTCAACAGAGGAATTTGCTATTTGACATCATCAGGAGTAAACATACGATGATGGATGCCGCTGTAAGTAGAGATCCAGATGCTTTAATTCCAAAACTCGTCTACCATGAAGACATAAAGTCATACCGCATTGAGTCAACAGGAGCAACTTTAACTACTGATGCAAGTGTTGGTCTTATCCATAAATACTGTGAAAAACTTCCAAAAGACAAGTATGATAACTTAATCGATTTTGTAAACTATTTAGTTGTAGATAATGTTTTCATAGTTATTGATTTTCAATGTCATCTCTACTTGTAGATATTTCACTCCAAAACCAGCTTTTCAGTTTGATGTTTGTGGTGACTCTTACGAATGCACATTAACTCTACCTTCCAATGCGGCATTTCGAACATCAGTTAGTCTTTTTTGTAGAAGTTCTCATCAAGCCAAGCAGCTTGCTTGCTTGGAGGCTTGTAAGCGATTGCATCAACTTGGTCTACTGGATGATCACCTAAATCCTGTTGCTGTAGAGTCTTTGGAAGCAGACACTTTTGAAAAGACCAAAGAATCAGCTGCAGGTGTAGGTAAGATATCCATTCTCTTCTTTTCTCTGTTGGCTTCTCTATACTAAATTTGTGTTTGGTTAGCTAGGTTACTTTTAATCAAGATAAATATGGTTTATTTTGGCATGTATGTAGGATTTTAATATATGTTGTGAAGTAAAGATGCTTTTAATTTGAAATGTGTGTAGGCTAAATTTAACCTTTGCACACAAACAAGTATAAACAATAAAACTGAATTGAGAGAACAATGGAAATTTGAGCTTATAAATGAAAAGGGTTACTTTTGTCTTACTTAAATGAAAAAGGATTACTTTTTGTCTAACTTTTCTTATTTGATTGTGCTAAACTTCAAAAAATTTGAAGTAACCATTTTTGGGATTTTGTTTTGTTAAGTGTTTTTTTAAACAATTATTGTGAAGTCCTAGTACAATTCCTTTCTAGATTGCTCCCAGCAATAAGAATATTGGAGTGAACTGAAACTCATATAAACACACCACCATCTTAGAAGAAAAAATTGTTTTCCCGTTTTACGTAGAATACACAAATGATCTCAAAGAATTCACTGTGAAAAGAATCTCTCAAGAGCACATTGACTTGCAATTCATCTACTAGTGAGAAAATGGTTGGAGCCAAGATCACACTAGTTTTTGTTCATAGGCTCCTCAGTATACTCTAAACCTTGTAAGTTTTAATTATTATAAAGTTGTTCTATTTGTACTAAGGCTTTGGGAGAGCATGGGGACGGTTGAATCCTAGTTATCTAGGATTGTGCTTAGGGCCTGATCTCACCATTAGAAGAAGATATTTGGGTGGGAATTCCTCTGAAGCTCAGGCTAAATTTTGGTAATAATAATATAGACTAAGTTTAATTTTTTTTTAAAAAAAAGAAAAAGGATTGGACTGCCTGATACTTTGAAGTTCCATTTTAATGTGCTTCACAACTTGATTGGATGATCCTGCTTGATCGGATTGTTCGATTCGGCTTAACTAGATCATTGGATTCCGCTTGATCGGATCGCTCGATTCCGCTTAATACCCCTTTGACCGGATCTTCTGATGGTTTTGTCTTTTAAAATTCAAATTTAATGGTTGAATCAAGTTTATGTACTAGCTAATACTCAAAGATTTTAATAGTAATTTATTACAATTATATCTTCAAAATAGTTAGTGGTTTAAAATTTTGCATTTTAGTTGATTTCATTTCATTTTGAAGCCATGCGTTGTTCTTGTTTTTATTCTTACACAACATCCTAAGAAATCCGAAGTTCTAGTTCTTTGCTTTGTGGTGGGGATACAACCTCATTAAAGTGTCAATTTATCCTATTCATATTCGACATGTAATGCTTAAGATCACACCATGTGGCATCGATCTGGATGGATGAATCAGTGTAGAAGGATTTGGCAAACTGGCATGATCAGTAGCTGATTGGCAGGATTGAAAATTTTCATTAATTTTGATTGTTTTATTGTGATTGGAAATTTTTAAATTTTTGGGCTGATTTTAATTTACTGCATTCATTTGGAGACTAGTCTTGTTTAGTATGCTATGATATGCTTTTATTTTTGCATTCAAATTTCAAATTGTGTTGAATTCTATATAAGGGGCCTTAAACTATTGTTGTTGATTTTGATCTTGGATCAAATAAAATTTGGTGTATAAATCAGAGTGTCATATCATATTGAATGGAAAGGTTAGGGTTTTTAGTGAAAATCTCTAAATACCTTAACTTCATTATTTCCTCTATTTAATCATTAACTTCAGGTTTGCTAAGAGAGAGAGCCAACGTTGTACCGCCTACATGTATCCCTCCTATGCCAAACTTAATAGTTTCTATCATATCTTTTTTGGTCTTCCTTTTTCTCTTTTTACATGGGCAAGGATTAATAATTTAACTTTTTTTATCAGAGTTTCAATCGACTTACGATCTATTTGTCCAAATCATCTAAGATGATTTTTTGAGTTTATCTTCAATTGATGTTGTTCTAACTTTCTCGTGAATATACTCATTTTTTATTCTATCTTTTCATGTATACTCATTCATCCACCTTAGTATTCTTATTCCTGTAACACTTATTTTCTTTATACATTTTTTTATAGGTCATCATTCAGCATGATATATCATTGTTATTCTTACTACTGTTCGTTAAAATTTACCTTTAAATTTAAGTGAAATATTTTTATTGCATAATACACTAGATGTATTTTTTCATTTTATTCATTCGCTCGAATTTTGCTAATGAATGACATCACTATTTATTTCACCATCATTTCGTTTCACTAATCCAAGGTATCTAAAGCGCTACTCTTTTTGATAATTTGATCACCAGTTGTCATATCACTAACACATATACTTCATTCTTGACTAACAATGCATTCTATATATTCAGTTTTTGATTTATTAAAATGATATTTAGACTTTAAAGTATTCTTTTATAACTCGAGTTTTGCCTTAACGTCATCTCTAGTTTTATCAACGAAGAAAATATTATATGTGAAATACATACGCCAAGGTATCTCATCTTGAATATCTCTAGATAGGATTTATATAATCAATGTAAAGAGATATGATCTTAAATTAAAGCTAAATCCTGGTGTAATCTAAATGTAATAGAAAAATTACTATTAAACTCCGTTATGTTTGAACGCAAGTAACAATTCTTTTTTACATATCTTCAATAACTTGAAAATAGGCATTGTACGCCCTTTTCTTTTTTAAAATTTTCCAAAGCACTTTTCTTGGGATTTTATTATAAGCTTTTTTAAATCGATAAAAATAAAATAAAGATCTTTTGTCTTGCTAAATTTTTTCATTAAACATCTCAACAAATGAATAGCTTTTATAATGGATCTATTTACCATTAAATCAAAGTAGTTTTATGATACCCTAGTTTTACGATATAATATATGTTTAATCACTCTCTCTCAAAGTTTTAAAGTACAACTTATTAATTTAATTTTTTCTATAGTTGACTCAATCTTGTATATCACTTTTTTTTGTAAATAGGTACTATTGTACTCTTTTACTATTCATTTGTTATTATTTTAGTTTTTAAAATCATATTAAATGACCTAGTGAGCTAAGAAATTCTTTCAATCTCTATACATTTCTAAATATCTATTGGAATGCAATTCGATTTTACTTTTTTAACACTTGATCTTTTTTAAAGTTTCTTAAATTTCAATTTTATTGATACGTTAGATGTAAGAGTAATTTTTATTTTTTTTCTGTGTGCTAAATTTAATAAGATATATAGTATTGTCACAACCTTCTTTGTAAATTTTTTGAAAGTAACTCATATGTTTATAATGGTCTTCTTCCATACAGAATAGTTTTTTATCTTTAGGATTAATACATTTTAATTGAGTCAATTTTTTAGTTTTCTTATTTCTTACTTTGGCAATTTTGTATATATGTTTTTTTTCATTTTTTTAGTATTTAGCTTCTTACATAGATTTTCAAAAGTTATATTCTTTGCATTTTAAACTGCTTTCTTACACTCTCATCAAGCTACATTATATTTCTCTTAATTTTTTTGTTCTTGTAATTTAACCGGTCTTTATAATAAATATCTTTTTCATTAATTTTTTCTTGTATATTTTTTTTTCCATCACCAAATATTTTTATTATTTGGAATCTTTCTTTTGATTTTTCCCAGTATATCTTTCACTATCTTACGGATATCGTTAGTAACCGTTAGCCATGTAAGATCAACTTTCTGCTCAATGTCCCATTGCTGAAGCTATAAAACCTTCCTCTTAAAGAACATCTATTCTCATTGTTTAGATTTCAATATCGAGTTTTAAGTGCATTTGTTGGTCCACTTGCACACCCAAAATGGGGATGAATTTGGTGTAATTACAAAATTAAATACTAATCATGATTAGTTAAAAATTTTAAGTTTTTTTATATACCTATTATTGTGAGACTTTTGTTATTTTGAGCAGCAACAAACACCTTTTTTTGGCAAGCATTTCTTTGGGGGGGGCAAAAGCAAGTTAGCAACTTTTGTATCACTTGCAAGAGAGTAATCAATAACAATATATATGTATATATATTTTTGTAATTATATATATTTATGCTTATAGTTTATATAAATTTAAGTATATGTATAATTTTAATATATTAATGTATAGTGTGGAGCATGTGAAAACAAGTGTTAATCTTTCTTTTCTTTATGCATATATATATATGTATATGTTTATATATATCTATATATATGTATATGTTTATATATATATATATATGTATTTATGTGTATTTATATATGTATATATATGTATAAATAGCAAGGGCGAAAAAAAGAAGAAAATAAATAAATAAAAATTGTGATAAGTAAATTGCAGAAAAAAATCTTTGAGCGCAAATCAGTAAATTTTTGATCGTTTGATATTTTCTGTCAAATGAATTGAATTCATCTGATGTACTAATTCGCTTTGTTCTATTGCTATAGTTAAGTTAAAAATAAATTTTATTTTATGGATAACTTAATTATAGTAGGATGGATAAATCAGATTATTTTTTATCATCGGGCATTTTTTGTCAGGTGATTTAAATTTACCCAACGTACTAATTCGATTCTGTTCCGTTTCTATAATTAAGTTATGTTAGTTTCTTGACAAATTATTTAGGTTTGGGGCTGAATAAGTCTAAATTTTAATTAACCAACCTACCAGTTTTGTATCTCACTGAGTTCGGACAATTTATACTGTCGAATGTTTTGAATTTGCTCAATTTAATATGTCTGAAATCTTATTACTAAAATTTTACTTTGAGACTTTGAAAATTATTTTAAAACAAAATTTCTGTCAAGTACATCAGCCTATAATGGGTGTAAAAAATCAATTAGAAAACAATGCAATAATGAAAAATAATGCAGGATATATAGTGATTTGGTTATTCTCTTATCTAGTCCACTCTCCTTTTAACATATTTGTGTCAAGTTGAACATAATTTCGTACAATTCACCATTGACTCGAAATTAACTCGAGCCAAAAATACGACTTGAAATTCAACTCAAAATCATTTGAATCTATTTTGTAGATAATTGTGCTGGTCGTAGAGGTATTATAAAATAATTAAATTAATGAGTCATACTTTAAATCCTTAAGAGAGTGATTGTGGATAGATTATATCATGATACTAAGGTCATGGTAGATCTACTATGAAAGCTATTCATTTGTTGAGAGGATTAATGAAGAAGTTTAAGGAGAGAAAAGATGATCTATATTTAATCCTTATTGATTTAAAAAAGGCTTATGATAAAGTCCAATGGAAGTGTTTTGGAGAGTTGAATTTTTTTATCTTGCTTATGTAAGAAATGAAATGAGGAAATTTGAAAGACATGGTAAGAAATTGTGTGGAATTGGAGCTAAATAGGGAATTATTATTTTATAAAGTATAATAGATTCAAAGAATTCATATTGCCAAAGAGGCTTGGTTGTTATTGTTTGTTAGATCAAATTGTTTGTTTGATGGATCGAATCATCAGATTTTGTTAAAAATTGGTCATCAAACTGTCCATGGAAGGATCACACCATCCGTAAGCTCCATCGAACTATCTAATACTTTCGGATTTCATTTCAATGTACTTTATAGTTTGATCAGACCATTATTCCGCGTCCGATTTGTATCTTTTGAAATTCAAATTGAATGCTTGCATTAAATTTTTATACTATTTAATACTCACAAATACAACATGTGAGCAACTTTAAAAGAATTTTAAGTGTAATTTACTGTATTTATCTTCAAAATACTTGGTATGTTTGTTTACCAGGTTAAAATTAACCTTAGTAATGTTTACCTAACATGTCATATCTTACACATGTTTTTTTATGTATATCTTACACAAATTTTAATATTAAAATTTAGGGGTAATTTTACTTAGACTTCCTAGATTTGCACACTTTGCTATGAATGTTCACAAATTTGAAATCATGTCAGACAAGTCCTTTACTATAAAGTTCATTTGGGTTTTAACTATTTCTAAAAAGCTTTCAATCAGGTCCAATATAATATTTTTCGTCTAATATACCGTTAATTTATCCACTGTAAAAAATGAAATAAAATAATATCACACATCCCAATATAATAACTTGCCTTATTTCATATCATGCATGACTCAATCAAAAATATTCTCATCTAAGTTTAGCCTTAATCTTGTTAAGATTAATCTTTGTAAACAAACACATTAGTGTTTTAAAATGTAATAGCCATGATATCTACTTATTTTTATTCTTATATTACGTCCCAATAAATCCTAAGTTCTAGTGCCTTACCTGGTGGTATTCCTTGAGCTTTTCCATCTTGGGACTTGATTATTTTCAATCTTGTTCTCCTTGGACATCTATTCACTTCTTCAAGGCACCCTCATGGAATTTTATAACCTATTCTAACAAGTCTTATGATTCGCTTTTGTTTACACCACCATTGGTGTTTTATTGTCTATGTAGAGCCATATAAGCTATCGGTACTAACAGTTAGGGCTGCAAGCACTTAATTTAAAGTCTGTTTACACCTTTTGTGAACGAAACATTGTGCAAATGCAATGAATAATGGATTTTTCTTTTTGTGTATAAGGAACAACAAAGAGAAAGGAGCTTCATGGTACAACCACTGTGCAACAATTATCAGGAAATTGGGTTCACCAAGTCACTCGTATCATAAATCTCCATGGATATGGTTTAACTTTTTTGTGTAATCAAGAAAATCAAAAATACTCTGGATTCATTTTACTGCTCGATGCTGTTCTTGATAATGATGTTTCCTCTGTGGAGATGGACCTTTACTTGGTTGATAAGACTGTTAAAGCCTTCGTCTCTCCATGTGGACTCATTCAGTTGGATATTGAACAGGTTTGTGCTGAAGCAAATTTTCTGATTCTTTCGGCATCACTGATTCTTTTAAATTCATTGCGTTCTTTATGCTTTTGCTATTTTAGATGGAACGAGCAAAACTATTTCAGGAGCTATTTTTTAATGGGCTATTCGGCAAACTATTTAGTGGATCTAAAGCACGTGGACAAAGACGGAAATTTTTGTTAAAAAGCAAAAGCAGCTCATTGTGGAGCAGTTTAAAGATGTATTTGCTTCTGCCTTTTCAGACTCCAAGTAATGAACATGACCCAATACAAATTAATTGGGATGGAATTGAAGCAGCTGCTTCTGTGGTGAAATTCATGAGTGCACTTCCGTCTTCAGAAGAAGAATGTGATATTTTCTGCAAAAACAAGATTTCATTAAACTCTAATGATGGATGTGATGAGGCTGATATCATCCATTTTGCTGATAAGCTTGTGCATGTTTCAAGTACTAAAGACATGGTAGTCATGGCTGTTCATACTGGGAAAATATATTCAGTGATTGATGTGATTACTGGTTCAACTTCAGATAGTCCATTCGATGGGCAAGGATATGTGTCGTTCAAAGAATACTTCAACAAGAAGTAATTGTCCATAATATTAACACTTTTCACTGTATTTTTGAATTTTCCTTTACACTCTAAAAGGAAGCATCTTTTAGCACACATGGTTGTATTTTTTGTAATAAAGGCATGCATAATGTGTGCACAAATTCAGTGGAGTAAATGCCTCTGTTTTGTTTTCTTTGATTTGGGGGGAGGGTGGGGGCCACGGGTGTGGGATATATTTGCTTATCTAATTTGTTTTTACCTAACCAGTTTAGTAGGTCAAGCTAATCTCTCTCTCTCTTTTTCCCCTTTGTAGATATGGCATTGTACTTCAGCACCCAGAGCAACCACTGATGCTATTAAAACATAGTCACAATCCTCACAACCTTCTTTCTTCATTTTCTCAGATTGAAGGTTTGGTACTCGTAAAGTTTCACTTTCACTCATTCTTATGTTCTAGTTATTTCTTTAGGTACTTTCTTGTTTGTATTTTTACAAAAACTTTTGGTGGTTGTCATAAAATTCAAGAATATATACCTAAAGATTTATCTCCGTAAACTTTTTTTTACAAGAATTTCCTTATTTTGAAGAATGAAGGATTGTTTTAAGGACAGGCAACTGATGATCTATGATACTGAACTAGATGCTACACTGCATTGACTTATTACTTCATGAGATGTTTAGATAGAAGCAGTGACCTCTATTAAATTATTATGCATGCAATGCACGCTGCTAAATCATTTACAAGAAAAAAAAAATGAGTTAGCTTTCTCTTATTATGTTGTCTGTTTCTTATTATGTTATCTGTCAAGTACTGAGATCAACTTTCTTTCCTTCTGAAAATTGTTTTTTTATTAAATATTTGCTGATCTAACAATATCACAAGTATTTGTTTTCCTCCTGTTTGTTTCTTTATCTCTTTTTTAAGGATGATTGTTGTGGTGAAGGTTTATGCTTTCATGATAGTTGTTCTAACTGTCCAATCATTCCCGAAATGGAAAGCTTAAGAATATATTCAACCTTTTTCATTGAATATATAATTGTTTTCCCCATTTTATTTATTTATTTATTTGTTTATGCAGGTGGCTCTTGTAACATGCCAAAAGATAGTAGTAAGCCTGCAAAAAAGCCACGGTATCGTGCAACCATGCCTCCTGAGCTTTTGGTTCATATTAATGTGCCCTTGGATGTGCTGAAATCCTTCTACTTATTGCCTTCATTGATGTACCGAATGGAATCACTGATGTTGGCCTGCCAGTTAAGAAAGGAAATAGGTTTCTTCTCTGTGGATTCTTTGATATCAAGTTCTTTGGTAAGGTGTTTGTTAAAATAAATGTGAAAATTATAGTTAATATCATGTTAATTACAGTTTTTTTTAATTATTTTGCATAGATATTGGAAGCCATTACTACACTGAGATGCTGTGAAGAATTCTCCCTGGAGCGTCTTGAACTTCTTGGGGATTCTGTACTGAAATATCTAGTGAGCTGCCATCTTTTTCTAAAGTTTCCTGACAAGCATGAGGGCCAGTTAACTGCTCGCAGGTCGCAACTAATTTGCAATGCAACTCTTCATAAGCTCGGAACCGAGCGTAATTTGCAGGTGTGCTTGTTCTGCCTTGACTCATAATGATCTTTCATTGTAAGATAATTTTTTCTTGTACTCTATTTCATTTGGTAAAAGCTCAAGTTATGTTAAGCAGCTTAAAAAATAAGCTGCTTAACTTAAGCAATCACTATAACTCTCTATTTAAGCAACTTAAGAAGCTTGAGTGGCTTAGGGTGTAAAAACATTCATGTGTGGACACTTGAATGTAAAAAAACTTAAACAACTTAACTTTAGAACATACAAAAATTGTTTGGATGTAAAAATGATTTAACCAGCTTAACTTTTGACTTCAGTTTTTACAAAAATGCAGTTTAAACTTAAAAGAGTCACGTTGCTAGTTTAAGCTTAGAAGGGCAATGATGTGTCCAGGCATGTAACGTTGCTTCGCATTTGTTGAATTGTTCATCCAGTTTCCTGAGTTTTAGCTTCATTTTCATGCTGGGCCTTTTAACCTTTTGTTAATTTGAATAGAATACTCATGTTGCTCCTCCTTCCCCCACTTCGGTCTTTCCTTCTTGGACAATCAAAGGAGAAAGATGTTTCTCCTGTTGATTTACTTGGGAAACTGTACAAAAAGGAGCACAGTGGCATATCATAGAAAATTTAGATACCTATGTGAAAGCAAAATTCTTTTAATCTCGGAGTCCGGAGTATTTTATCTTTTATTGTATTAACTATTGTATAGTTCTGTCTAGAGTCTTGGCTTAATATTATATGAGTTTTGCTGTTTTGTAGGGATACATACGAGATGCTGCATTTGATCCGCGCAGCTGGATTGCACCTGGTCAATTATCCCTTCGCCCTGTTCCATGTAATTGTCAAGTGGAGTCTGCGGAGGTGCCATTGGGAGGAAAATATGTGACTGAAGACAAATCTGTTGTGATTGGGAAAGCTTGTGATAGAGGGCATAGGTGGATGTGCTCGAAAACAGTTTCTGATTGCGTTGAGGCACTTATCGGAGCATATTATGTCTCTGGTGGTCTTCATGCTTCCCTTGCTTTTCTGAAATGGCTTGGACTTGAAACTCATATTGAGCTAGAAATGGTAGGAGAAACAACGAGACGTTCATCACATTGGAATTATATTCCTAAGTATGAAGAGATCAAGAGGCTGGAAGCAAAGCTTGGGTATGTATTTGCTGCGAAGGGCCTTTTATTGGAGGCTATCGTTCATGCTTCTGAGCAGGAGTTGGGAAGCTGCTATTGCTACCAGAGGCTTGAATTCCTTGGGGACTCCGTTTTGGATATTCTAATCACATGGCATCTCTTCCGACATCATGATAATATCGATCCTGGAGAGCTAACAGACTTGCGATCAGCAGCAGTTAACAATGATAACTTCGCCAGAGTTGTAGTGCGCTATAAGCTTCAAGAGCATCTTCAACATGGTTCTGCTTTGCTTTTAGAACAGATTACAGAATATGTCAATCTATTTAGGAAAGGACAAGATGATAAGCAAATAATTCGTACACCCAAGGCACCTAAGGCAAGTCATGATGAATTTTTTTTTCCACATAAGAAATGTCATTGTTATGCATTTAGATCTACACCTAGGCAAAAACAACAACAAATATGGCAATGTGACAAATATTAAGATTATACCGCACTATGCTCAGGACATGTGATTGTTAATAATATGCTTAAAAATATGAATTAAATGTAAGCATAGGAGATTGAAGATCATATCAAGCATTATAATTTTCCAAGACATAAATAAAACATAATGCGAAAGACATGCTACAAAACAACTTGTGGTCTATGAAGCATGAACGTTTCTAATAAGGCCACATGGCACTGTCGGACATGTGTCGGGCATCAACATTCCAAGACACATCAGACATAGCAAAAACCATATCCAAAATTTTTTAACACACACACATGGATACTTCTAGGAAACTTGATTGGATTGATTCAACATTATAATTTTTTAGTTTAGACAAATAAGCCCTAATTTTCATTTCAAACCCTAGCTTTTTCTCTCTCACGTCTGTTTGTTTGTCCATCTCTTTTCTTCCTCTCATGACCATCTCACCTCTTGCTCTCTTTCTCGCGCCCACTCACCATCTTCTTTCTCCTTCCAAGGGCTAAGTGGTGGGGACACCACGATCTACTGTCGATTTATTCCTGGCAGAGTTTACCGTCGACGGCCGAGATCTAGCCATGCTGCTTCAATTTGGATTGATTGACTATTAGGACAGATTGGGAAAGATGAATGTTGCAGATCACTGATTCGATGGATTGAAAATCTCCTATTCATTTTAATTGATTTGAGATTTCATTTTGGGATGATTTTATTTCTCGCATTTATTTTCTATAGTTGTTTCTATTTCAGTGATCATTATTTTAGGCATGTTATCTAGTATTTTCTCGTTTGTATGAGGAATTTATTACATTATGTATTTTTTTTATTGAGTTAGTCTGTATGGAGGCCTATATAAACATCTCCCTATTACTCTTATTTCTTTAATGCTGAATAAATTTGAGTTGTATTTTTTCTTGAGATTATTTGATTCTGGAATGAATCGATATCCTGGATAGGGAAGGGCTTGGGCCTTGGGTGAGAATCCTTAAACTCCACCCGCTCCAGCTCTTCACTCCGGGTTCGATTCCATTCATCTTGCACCCCCAGCATTCATCCTGACTCCTCGTCCACTCCGCCTGCTAGGCTGCGTTCCTGCATCCAGTTCTTCGACGCCGGTCCGACGTGATCGCGTCATCACGTCTCCACATTACCGGCGACTCGCCCCCGCCGACTACGTCAGCGCGAACACACATACGCTGCCCCAACAGGGTGTGGAGACGTGACGACGCGATCACGTCGGACCGGCGTCGGCGAATTGGACGCAGGAACGCAGCCTAGCAGGCGGAGTGGAGGTGAATGCTAGGGGTGCAAGATGAATGGAATCAAACTCGGAGTGAAGAGCTGGAGCGGATGAAGTTTAGGGATTCTCACCCAAGGCCCAAGCCCTTCCCTATCCAGGATATCGATTCATTCTAGAATCAAATAATCTCAAGGGAAAACACAACTCAAATTCATTTAGCATTAAGAAAATAAGAGTGACCGGGAGGCGTTTATATAGGCCTCCATACAGACTGACTTAATAAAAAAATATATATAATGTAATAAATTCCTCACATAAATGAGGAAATACTAGATAACATGCCTAAAATAATAATCACTAAAATAGAAGCAACTAATACAAAATAAATGCGACAAAATAAAATTATCCCAAAATAGAATCTCCAATCAATCAGAATGAATAGGAGATTTTTCAATCCATCGAGTCAGCGATCCGCAGCATCCATCTTTCCAAATCTGTCATAATAATCAATCAATCCAAAACGAAGCAGTATGGCTAGATCTCGGCCTTCGACGGTAAACATTGTCATGAATGAATCGACGGTCGATCGTGGTTTCCCCACCAGAAGAAGATCCATATTTGGTTTTTATTAATTTAGAAAAGCTTGTAATAAAGTATCAAGAAAAGTTCTTTAAAGAGTTTTAAAAAAGAAAGGGATTTGTATTATTTATATTTAAGTTGTTCAGGACATGTGTAAAGGGTCTGTTACATGTGTTTGGATACAAGAGAGTTTGATTAGAAATTTTTCTATTTCAGTTGGATTACATCAATGTGCAGCTTTAAATCTATATCTTTTTGCATTGATTATGAAAATTTTAACTTGACATATTTAAGAAAAAATATTTAGTGTATATTTTTTACAGATGATATTTTTCTCGTTAATCAGATTAAAGGTGCTAAGACGAACTTCAGTTATTGAGAAATATATTAGAATGTAAATTTTTTTATCTTAGTGGATCAAAAATAGAATATATGTAGTATACATTTGTTAAAATAATGGCACTTGTAGTGGCAAGATAATTGGTGCTCAAGTTATCAGAAAAGCGAGTAGTTTAGATATCTTAGATTAATCATACAGAATAATGGTGAAATATGTGGTGATGTTATTAAGAAGATCTAAGCAAGTAGACCTAGGCAAGCGGGCCAGGTTTGGCATGGGCCGGGCTTAGCCCGGCTTACGGGCCTACTTATATTACTAAACCCGTCCAATGTGCAATCCAAGCTACCCACGGGTCCAAAAAGCCTGATATTTATATACAAACAAGAAGTTAAGTTATAGGCATTTTGGCATGCTATATAGCCTACATCTTCCATATTTACATAATAGTATAATTTTATTTAAGTTGCAATTACTAAAATCCTATAATATCTTATCTTGGACATCAATTTAAAATAATTAAACAAATTAGTATATTAGAATATTTAATGGTAAAAATTTAAACTATTATTTTTAACTTTACAAAGTAACATAGATCATCAATCAAATTATATAAAACTCATCTAATAATAACAGTAATAAATTAATATATCTTAAAAATATAAAGCATAGCGTAAATTTATCATTAATTACACCTTAAATACATAAATAAACTTAAAAAAAGTTCAACATTATCACAAAAATAACTTCGATCAATAAAGATAATTAATTAGAAGTCTGAGATATGAGAAGTAGACCAAGACAATGGGCGGGCAGGGTTTGACATGGATTGGGCTTAACTGAGTTTTGACTAAGTTAAATCGGGCTCGGGCCGGGCTTAGCCCAGCTTATGGGCCAAAGTAATTAACAAAACCTGTTCAAAATTTATTGGGCTTTAGCTAGCTCATCGGGCCACCCGCTCAATGCCCAGGTATACAAGCAAGGTAGATAAAGTAGAGGAATGCATCTGACATATTATGTGATAGAAAAATTTGACTCAGTCTTAAAGATAAATTTTATATTATATAGTGTCGAATGCTGACCTATAAAGCAAAAACACACAAATAAGATAAATCGTAAAAATGAGGATGCTAAGGTCAATGAGCGGGTATACACGAAAGAACAAGATGAGAAATAAGTATATCCGCAAAAAGGTTAGAGTGACCTTAATTAAGGATAAGTTTAGAGAGAGTTAGCTTAGATAGTTTGAACATATAAATTGTAGATCGATAAAAGCTTCAGTAAGAAAAATTGAATTATTTAATCTTGCTCGTGTGAAAAGAGAAAGAGAAAAGTAAAAAAAGATATAAAAAATATAAAGAATAATTTTACATATTTGAAGCTAAATGAGAATTTGTTATTTGATAGTGTGCAATGAAAATAAAGGATTCATATAGGCAATCTCATCTAGTGGGGTAAAGACTTAGTTTATTGTGTTGTTATGTTGTGTCCTATGTCTCATGTCGTGCCCATGCTTCATAGCTTATGGTCAGTTTTGAAGTGTTAAATAAGACCTTGCCCTCAAAAAAAAATTTCTTATGGCATGTTCATGATTTAGACTATCTTTCTCTTTACATTTTATATTTTAGTATGTTATGCTTTTCTAAGCATTTGCTAACTTTAAGCTTGTCAAATCCCTGATTATGAATTTACCTAAAAGTTTAAGCAAATTGGTTATGATTAGGAATAATTTTATATTCTTAAACATAAACATGCAATTTAGTTTGTTTTGTGGCATAGTAACAATTCATGATAGTCTTTTTTTTATTTCAAACTTATGCTAGAGGTAACTGGGGATTATCATGGCTCAAACTTGAGATTTCTAGATTTGATACCAAACTAAATCTCCAGTTACCAATTGACTAAAAAGATTAAGTTAGTAGGTTATAATTTAGGAATAATGTTATATTTTTATCAATCTCATGTTTATTTCTTTTTTTGACCCTTGCAGGTCCTTGGTGACATACTTGAAAGTATTGCAGGCGCTATATTAATTGATACACAGCTTGATTTGGAAAAAGTGTGGGGAATCTTCAAACCCCTGCTTTCACCAATTGTAACTCCAGATAGCCTCGAGTTGCCTCCTTTCCGTGAACTTTCAGAGTTATGTAGTCGTTGTGGTTTCTTCTTAAATGTGTCATGCACAAAAGAGGAAGATATGGTGACTGCTAAACTTGATGTACAACTTAAGGATGCTTTGTTGGTGAGGCGAGGATGTGATCGAAGCAGAAAAGCTGCAAAAGGACAGGCAGCTCTCTTGTTACTAAAAGACATGAAGGTTTGCCGCAATCTTCATACTGTGCTAGCTATTATTATTCCGTTGTTTTGTTTTCCTCCCTAAACTGTTAACATGCCCTTGTGGGAGAGCCTTGGCGTGATAGCCTCTTGGCTCACCTTGACCTATAGAGCATTAGTTTGAAATCAGAAGTCATGTTTTATGCAAGTGTTAAGGCCGTGTAAATCAGCCACACGCATACACATACACATATAGATATAGCTCAAACAAACTTCATAAACCACCAAATTAATGTCAGATGATTTTTGTTGAAGATGCTAAGAAGATTTTGTTATTGTTACAACAATAATCAAGCCGTAATCCCACTATGTGGGATCGGCTGCATGAATTTTTAGTTTCCATTGCACTCTATCAATTAACAAATTCTTATATAAGTCTAAGTGAGCAGGATCACTCATTATAGTTTCTTATCATATCTTCTTTGATTTTTCTCTTCCTCTTTTTATGTAAGCAAAATCTAATAACTCAATTTTTTTTAATTGGAGCTTCAATTGGCCTATGATTTATATGTCTAAACTATCTAAGCTGACACTAACTTTCTCATAAATATATTCATTTCTCATTCTATTCTTTTATTTATATCCACACATTTACATTAGCATCCTCATTTCTGCAATACTTATTTTATT
Source organism: Apostasia shenzhenica (assembly GCA_002786265.1). NCBI lineage: Eukaryota > Viridiplantae > Streptophyta > Magnoliopsida > Asparagales > Orchidaceae > Apostasia > Apostasia shenzhenica. The sequence goes on from KZ451908.1 coordinate 415,756, forward strand.
TATATATATTTCATTCAGCACCATATATTATCGTTGGTTTTATTATAGTTTTATAAAATTTATCCTTAAGTTTGGATGAAATTTTTCTATCGCACAACATGCCAAAAGCATTTCTTCATTTTATCTATCTTGCTTTGATTCTGTTAATAACATCCTTATTTATGTCACCATCATTTTTTTATGATTGATCCAAGGTATTTAAAGTGCTAGTTTTTTTTGATAATTTGATCATCAACTGTAAATGCTTTTTTCTTGACTAAATGTGCATTCCATATATTCAATTTTTAATTTGTTGAGATGAAAACCTTTAGATTCTAAAGTATTCCTCCAAAGCTTAAGTTTTTCTTTGGCTCTCTCTTTTGTTTTATCAATAAGGACAATATCATCTGTAAAAAGCATACACTAAAGCACCTCATCTTGGATATGTCCAATTGGGACTTCCATAATCAAAGCAAAAAGATACAAACTTAAAGCTGAGCATTGGTGTATTCTAATTGTAATAGGAAAATTCGTAGTCAAACCTCATTGTGTCCGAACACAGGTAATAGCTTTTTTATACATCTCTTTAATAATTTTAATATAAGTAGTGCAATTTTTTTTTCTAAGACTGTCTAAGTATTTTTCTTGAAACTTTATCATAAGTTTTTTTCAAATCAATAAAAACTATATATAAATTTTTCTTCTCTCCTTAAACTTTTCATTAAACTTCTTAATAAATAATGACATAAAACCAAACTGATTCTCTAATACCTTAGTATCATGACGTAACTTATGTTTGATCACCTACTCCTAGAGTTTTAAAGTATAACCCATTAATTTAATTCCTCTATAATTGGCACAATTTTGTACATCACTTTTATTATTATAAATAGGTATCAATATACTCTTTCTTCATTGATTTGACATTCTTTTAGTCTTCAAAATCATATTAAACAATTTAATGAGCCAAGAAATTCCTTCATCTCCCAAGTATTTCCAAACATCTATTGTGATATTATTCGGTTCTATTGCTTTTTTATATTTCATCTTCTTTAAGGCTTTTCAGACTTCAACTTTTTTTATATGTTGGATGTAAGAGTAATTTTTACTTTCTTTTAGGGTGCTGAGTTTAGTAAGATCAATTGTATTTTCACAACCTTCATTGAAAAAATTTTATTGTTGTTAATGAGAAAAAATCACTCTACATCATAGCTGTTAACGTAGAGTGTAGTGTCAACAAACGAAGAGTAATCAAAGACAGAATAGAGGCGAACATTCATTTGTTTGATTAGGATTTAAGCACATTGTGACAAGAGAATTAAATAACTGGAGGGAATCTTTAAAGGCTGTTGGTCCACTTGCTTGCGACCCCTTTGACAACTATCAAAACTGCCGGTAAAAATGTGGCAAAAAAAAGGTCGTATTCACTTTGTTTTTGACAAAGTGAATTAGCGCCAAGCTTGGGCAGCTACAAGGAAAGGTGGATTACATTGTACCCTCTATGGTGTATCTCTATAAATAGCAGAGATGAAGAAGAGGTGGGGACTTCATCCGGAGGAGAAAAAGGATCCCTTCAACACAATTGGAGTCACATTTTGCTCAATCATTGTTGTACTCCCCATAGTATCTCTGTAAATAGCAGAGGCGAGCAAGAGACGGGGACTTCATGCAGAGGAGAAAAAGGATCCACTCAGTACCATTGGAGTCATATTCTACTTGAACAATCATAATCCTTACCTACTGAAGGGAGTTAGACAGTTCAAGGAAGACATTCAAAGTCACCATCCTCTCACTCCACTTTGTGTCCCATCCCTTCTAAAACCTCTATGCCCGTAATCTCTATTCTTCTAAGATGGAGCTCAGTGTACCTACTTTTTTTGAGGTGGTGGTTTTAAACTATCAAGTTTGATATCTTGATCTCTCCCAAACACTCAGGTTTCTGGTAAAAATGTTGAACTAGTTCTTTATCCTCTTGTTTCCTTTATTTTTTGTTGTTTTTTTATCAGCCATTTGATCTAGTTGACAGTTTTTCATGTCAGTAGTTATAGGTTTAATTTATAAAATTGAATATTGAATATTTTTGAAATATGTGTGTACATGTGTATAAGGATAATTGATTACAAATAATAGATTAATATGAGAAGCAATTAAAAACCCGAGTAAGATTGAATTATAATTCTTGTGTTAAACATGTATGATTTGGTTGCTCCATATGAAACATTGTCTTTTGTTTGTGTTATCTTTATAATCATCTCAATATAATATCATAGTCTTGTGGTTATTTTTTGCTCAAGCTTAGTGAACTCTGCCATCTTTTAATAGGAAAGAGGAATCTTGCACTCTCGTCATGCATTCAAGGGCGAACAACATGAAGATGTTGTTTGGTAAGGGTTTTAAAGATACTTCCAATATTATTAGTATTTCATTTCAGGCTCAACACCAATTTTAATATAAAAAATCAAATTTATTTCACATTCTATACAAATTTAAATAAAAACCATTTTTATTAAGCTAAAAAATAACACATGTAAGAATATACTTTCTCTGTCTAGCTTAAAATAGCTCTCTAACCGAATGACAGCGAAGACAAGATTTTTAAGGAAAAGCAGCTCATCATGGATTTCAAGACTGACACACCGCTAAGAGAGTGTAATCTAGATCAGTGCAAAAACAATAGAGGTTCTGCTGGTAACATGACTCGAAACACTTCAGCTATTGTTGTTTCTTGTGTGTTGAAATTGTCTATGAACTAGTTCAATCATGTTCAGTATATTTCCTTGTCAAGGCTTATGTAATGATTTACGTAAATCTTCTTGTTCCACTACTTTATCATACTTACAAATTGCTTCGTTCTTAGCGAGTGTGTTAGTGAAAATGAAAAAAGGAGGGCCTCGAACTGCCTTATACGAACTCTGCAAAAGGTCGCATTGGCCAATGCCCACCTTTGAATCGGTCGTTGAAACATCAAGGTTAGTGTAAACTCTAAACCCTTGATCCCGAATGAAGTTTTGAAATATTCTGGTCATGTAAACAAAACTGTGACAGATAGTAATGAGGTTGATGACTTACGACCTGTAACAAAAACATCAGAGACAAATGCTCGCCTACTATTAGAAAAGGCGGCCTGTACTCGATTTTTATTGCTCGCAAAGTTACATTGAGATGAAAAACCTCACCTGTGGCCTGCCCTCTCTCTTTGCAGTACTGTTGTTGGGAAGAATGGGCCTCATAGCTTCATTTCAAGTATCATACTTCATTTTCCTGATTCCACCATGATCAAGCTGACTGGAGATAGCAGATTAGATAAGAAGAGCTCACAGGATTCAGCTGCACTTGTGATGCTCTATGAGCTTGAAAGACAGGGTAGGTGTTGCATACAAGAAATATAACAATTTATATAAAAAAAAATGACATTTAGCTCTTCTTAATATTGTTGTTGGTGCTGGCGATAATGTATATGGAATTATTTACAAGTGAATTTATTGGGCTCTGTGAAGCTTTTATAACTAATTGAAATTCTACATGAAGCTGATTTCATCTTTAATATTAATTTGATTAATGTTAGTATCTAGGAGTAGATGTATTTTCTTAACCTTCTAATAAATAGTTTTTCTTTGGACTTTAGAAAGAAAAACTGTATTTATTATAAGATTAGAAAAATCCATTCATAAAAATTGATATTAATCAAGTTATTAGATGAAATCAGCTTCATGTACAGTTTTAGTTGGTGCCGAAAGTGCAGTGTGCCTTGTACATTTTTGCTTGTAAATAATCCCAAATATATTATGATTAGCATTAATTACAATTTGAAAAATCTTAAATTGATTTTAAGTTTCGTTATTATGATTTATTTTTTAATTACTTGCTTGATATTGAAAGAATTACTTGATTGATGTTTTAATTTATGCAGAAACTATGAAAAGCTTTATTTAAAAAAAAAATAAAGGAACTGTGAAAAGTTAATCGTTTAGACTAGAAAATTTAAATGATGTGAAAAAAAAAATCCTTTTACTTCTTGCTCATCAAAAATCAATTATAATACTGAAAGTTCTCATTGTTTCTGTATATTAATAAAGATTTTTAATCATAACATGTTGATCTTTGAAGTTGATTTATTGTTATATGATATTTTTCTAAATTTGGTTGTGATCTAATGTATTTTATAGGTAAGATAAAAGTATATCAAAAAATACAAAGCAGATTATCATTTAAAAGGATACGTGTTCCTATTCTAAGTGATATCCTAAAAATGAGTAAAAGAAATTAAAAAAATCGTCTTTTTATTTGCAAATCTATGAGTTTGTGTAATTTTATAAGATTTAAAGTCTTTAAACATGTATATAAAAGAAGCATGTAAGTCCTTTTTCTTGGATGCTTTGATGATATTAGCGATAATAAATGAGTTGTCTTCGATTCAAAGATCTTTCATATGGTATGTTCATTGTTGAACCATCTTGAGTGTTTTAATAGCGGCAAATCTCTCAGCGAGGCTCGAAGCCTTTGACTTTGGGAAGGAAGCCTAAAAGTTCTCGAATAGTTAATTGCGTCTTCCTCATTATTATTCTTTACCTATTTATTAAAATTTACTCTAATCCAATTCTGAAGAGAGGAATTCCAAAATAGAAAAAGGGTTATTTGAGCCTAAGCGGCTCGTGAGATTCTATTTCCCCAAGTCGGAGATGATTGGATAGTCGAAAGTGGCAAGCATGGCTTGAGAAGCTATTAAAATGTGTTTATTATCGTAATTTGTTGTTGAAATCTTCTGAACTTGCAAAAAAAAGAAGATAAAAAGTCTGGCATCTGAGGAACTAGGAGCCTCCAAGAATCAAGTAACGAGGCATCTGCACAAATCATCTCTAGCTGTACCGAAAGCACTTCTTACATTTTGATCGAGTCCCTAATCAATGCTTTCTAACTCGACGCCCTCCTAAGAACAATCCTCAAATGAAAACCCCTGCCCATGTCCATGAGGTTCCTAAATCGCCGAAGTATGTTGGAGATGCAAGATAGCTTGGAATATAGTCACCGAAAATCTGCACTTAGGAGCAATATGTTGAAGTGATTTGTGAGCATTGCAACTCTTTAGGATATCGATCATTAAGCTGAATACCTCAACTGTTCGACTAACTTCTAGTAGGGATGGCATTGTAGCACAGATGCCAAAGAAAAATTAGCACAAAAAAACAGCTTTTGTAGAGCATCACCCTTCAAGTTCATCCAATCTATCTTGATGAAATCGAGGAAGCCGGATAATGCGATTGACTAAGTCATGACTAAAATTAACTTCAAGCCATTAGAGATTTCAATTTCCTTCTTCATTCAAAAGATCTTTGACTTTGAGGAGTAGGTCATTCATGTTAACAAAGTGGGTCATTTGGAGAGGAATAGGTTTCAACCAAGGATCTTCAAAGATAAAACATATTTCCCTAGAGCTAATTTTCCTTGGAAATATTAAAGCTAGCAATATCACCTCTACAATAAACAAGTCTCCAAGTCACTCCTCTTATTCTTGAATACTTCCTTCCTTAGTATTTATCACATGGCTCTGTTTGTTTTCAAGTTTAAAATTAATCTGGTTTAATTTTAACTTGGTATATCACATCACATATAAAATTTAATATTAAAAATTAATTTTATTTCACATCATATACATATTATTAAAATAATAACTAACTATATCACATCCCTCATATATCTCAATATAATAATTAACTTTATATCACATTCCTTACATATATCTCTAACATAATAATTAACTTTATTTTACATCATTCATAACTTTTAATAAAAAAATATCTTTATCCAAGTTTAATTTTAACCTTGTTAAATTTAACCTTACAAACAAACAGACTCAAAAATATCGTACACAGGGTTAGTAAATTCCCCAAAAAGTGAGCCATCAATTGTGCAATCAAGGTATCTAATATTACATGCAATTTGAATCATATAAATTCTTAAAATGTAGAGGGATTAAAAGATTATATATTGTCAATCTCAAGAACTTATATGCTATAATTTAAAGTTTATAGATTTTAATGTGAAATTTCTAAATTTTAAAGATTATTAAAGGTATGATTTAAAAATTTGTGGATTAGCATATAAAATTTTAAGACCACTGGATTTATATGTAGCTCTCTTTTTATGATTTAGTCAACATAAAATATTGCTTATAAGTCATCGCAAAAATAAGGGCAAGGTTTTAAACTTGATCGAAATGATCAAGTTTTGATAGTTTCTAATTGGCATCGGTGGAAATTGATCGGATAAAACTACCGAGTTTCAATTTTAGTCGAAACTTGATAATTTTTGTAGTTTCAGTAGAATTTCGATCAAAGTTGTCGAAACTCGACCGAAATTACCTAAAACTTATCTCTCTCTAAAATATAATATTCAATATTAGGTAAATTCAATTTTAAATTTATAGAAAAATTTGAAACTGCTGATAACAAAATTATTGAAACTATTAAAACTGTTGAAATCGATACTTTTATCTTATGACTGAATTTTAAAATGAGTTATAAAGCCTTGAAAAAAAAGGTTTTGGTCCAGTGGTCTGTGATGGAATGAGCATTAGATTTGAAATAACAAAGTTCATTATAAATTGTGTAAGATAAAGAAATTATATTAAAATATATGTTAGATACAAGAATAAATTAAATTTCATAATGCAGAAACAAAATGTGAAATAAACTTATTATATAGTTTTACAAATTTATGTTGGATATAAGTCATGATTAATTTTATGAAATTGTCAAGCAAATTTTAAAATGTTGATAAAGCATTCTCGTAAGATAATACTTTATTTTCTTGGAACAAAATTGGATTTACATATTAAATACTCAATTTTGAATCTACATGCAGCACTTTTCATTCATATTAATGTACAGATAAAAAATATATATTTTTTAAGAATGCCATGAACATTTTTTTTTTACTCCTCGACAACACAATTTCTTTCGCCCCACTTAAACCCCCTAACCTTTGGCCTTACAAATATTGGCAGCTATGGAATCTCAACTGATTTCAAGTCTAGATTGGCCGGAGTTGAACTAAATCTAATTTCAAAATGATCCGAGTCTAATAAAGTTAAAACTTTGATGTCTTCAAACAATACCAAAAAAAAATGATTTAGATAGTATAATTCACAAACTAATGAAATAGTTTCTCAAACTGAATTTTATTTTTCAGTTCATTTCAAAATACTTTAATTGACACGCCCAAAAAATATGCTTTTTGTTCAATTTCTCATCAGAACAATGTAGTTCATTGTAAAACATAGAACACAGCGACGAAAAGATCCTCTTACTTTCTCATTATGATTGATTGGTGTCCCAAAGAAAAAAATCATAGCAATATGAATCAGTATATTGAATACTTTGAGGGAGGAAGAGAGAAGGAAATATGTTCATGACCTCTACGGAAAACAGCTACCATGAGTTTCACTTTTTCCTGAAGAGATAATTGGTGACCATCCATTCTTCTCCATTGTTGTAGCCAAAAAGCTCTGCAACTGAAATGAAGAATGTTCTCCAATAAGCAGTCCATTTGGTAGCTGAATCCTTTCCATATGTTGACTCCATGATGGGCCTAATAGCTTTTGATTGTCTATCCATTCTCTTACGCCACTCTTCACTGCATAAAACATTAACTTTTACATATTAAAATCAACTCCCAAGTGTCTGTGTGATAATCATAGGTAGGAACGAAATATTCCCTTGCATATTTCATCTTTTTTTTGATAGAAGTCATATTTCAAATTTGAGGAAATTGCTTTTGGGATCCTGTGGTTAGGGGAGTTTTTCATGTCGAAAGTGATTCTTTCTCAGTCAAAAATGTTAAATTTCAGATGAAAACATTAAAAAGTAACACACTGAATCATATAAAGAAACAGACATATAACTGCCAGGAAAGACTCAAGCAAACCAATTCAAAAAAAAGGACAAATGTGAGAGTAGGACCAATTCAAATTTTGGTATAATGTTATACTGTCATTTCATGTTAGAGAAAACAATAGTTTGGTTTAATAACATGTTTAGATAATAATGCAAAAAATTTAAAATTTTCACTCCTTCAGATGTCACCCACCATCGGTGATATCTAAATATCACATCTCTTATAAATAGATCAACAATGATAGAGAAAAGAAAAAAATTGGGGAATAAGAGAGGCATGGAACTAATTGCATAGTGGAGAAGCTAGAGGCAATGATTTTAAAGGTAATTATCCCCTTATTATTTTCATATCCTCGAATTCTGATAATAACTAACAAATAATATTTTAATTTATAATACAATAACGTTGAACCAAACAAACAAAAATAGCTAGATAATATAAACATATCTAGATGATAGTCATTTAAATAATGCTAACATCTAGATTGCAGTAATCAAACACCAAATAAGAAAATCGTGCACTTGAGGGAACAAACTCTACACAATTGCAAGAATAATAAAACATTTTGTGCATAGAAAAGTAAAATGTTTCAAATACAACTTGTAAAAGCAGATAGTTATTTAACATTACCTAAGTCTAGAAAATAATTTGTTGCTAATATTTTTATACAACGCATGCATAAATCAAATAGGATGACTTTTGAAAGGAAATGCACCTCGTCCTTGAGTAGTGAGTCCCATTAATAAGCCAATGGTTGACCACAGAAACATCATCCTGCACAATAAGTTTTACACTTACAAAGGTTATTGGCTAAGTTTATAAAGAAGCTAATCAACAATTCAAATTAAGTTCTAATATAACAAATTAACAATCAGGTAAGATAGACAGGCAATTATGTTCGAAATCTAAAACTTACTTGAAAACCTAACTTTTAACCAATTTGAAATCAACTCAATTTACTTGTGATTTAAAGCTAACTTACTTGAAACAAAATCAATTAAACTCAAAATTGATTCGAAATATGCATAAATGTGCATTTTCAGTTTTGTAACGTGAGACATTTATTGTATATAATGTGTTACAGAGTATTATTTATAGAGATGAAACTATAAATGAAGATTTAATACCTATAATAGGTGAATAACCTCTGCTAGTCTCTTTGGTTAGAATGGGCTCTAATTTAATACTCTTTTTATCAAGTATGTTGTTTTCGATTCTATTTCAAAACTTAATAACAGGACGAAAATAAATAAATAAATAAGGTTGGATGATTATGTACCTTCAGCTTCAGCTCTAATTTTTATGTAGTATTATGATATGTTCAAAGCATATCTAATTCAAGGACAGCAACTAAGCTGTCAACCTGAAAATCAACTCATTATATAAATTTTAGTCAACTTGAAATCTTTCATTTCAAGTTAAGCCTAACTTGCTCAATCTTGACTTGATGCCGCCTCTACTAGTCTCCTTCATTTGAACATGCAGGGAACCCATTTAACGCTTATATATGTCACTCTGACACAATATATACCAAGTTCACAACCTAGAAATCAACAGATTTGTTTTTATTCATTTCTAACTTTCTGGCACCTAATGAGTTAAATTCTTATTAAATGGCATGTTTTCATTAGTTCATGCTTATTTGAAACCAATGCATAAAGATAAAAGAAAGTATAGAAAATATCATATGAAAATGGCTCCTCCACCTGGAAATATAATAGAAGATTAGCAGATAACATCGTTCCACCACTAAAAAAATTTCTTGAAATCCAGTCATCGTCATTTTTGTCCTACGGATGAACATCAATATAAATATTAGAGGTATGCGAGTTGAAACACAGATAGAAAATTCAAAAGACACAGAAATAAGAGACTCGGCTCTTCCTTATTATCAATATGGTTTCTTCTTCTTTTCTTTTGTATTTTGCATCTAAGGGCATATTCTTTTCTTTAGGTTTTGGGAATTGGGATATAAATTGGGGAGAAATAACAGGTTGCTTATAATCTTTTGTGAATCTCTAGCTGCCAAGAATCCAAACCATTTGTACTATGTACACTTGAACGAAAGGTCCAAAGCTAGAGGGTCTTTATACAACTTCCCACAAGTGAATCAAACATATTTTAGGAAGTGGTTATTGCATACACATCTTGAAATCCTAATGAATTACACATTCAACTCCAAATACTTTGATATTTACAAAGAGTTAACTAGTTGGCATGAAATTAACCCATTCTTTTAAGTACCACAAAAATAACTCAGTGGCGTTGAGTTATTTTTGTTCAACAACCAATGTAGTGGGGCTCTTCTATCTTCTACTTTTTTATATATTTTTTTTAGATTTACTTATTTTTTAACACTTGAATAGTTTTGAATCCTTTGATATGACATACATGCTTCCTAACTCTTTCAAACACCACTAAAAACATGGATTTTCGTGTTCAAAACATTTGTAATGCTAATGAGTATATTAGCCCCAATTTCATGAAGTTTATGTGGTTTTTTTTTTTGATATGGTGCATGTGTTTTTTTGTGTTCAAAAAATAACAGGTTGGTTAGCATAGTTAATCAAGTTGAATTCGAGTGAGTCGGTAACAACTCGAATTTGAAATTCTCAAGTTTAAGAACTCCCAATAGCAGGAAATGGGTACATCCTTTTGTAATGTTCAAAATAACTAGGAGACTTGTATAGTTTTATGTTTAGAAATGGTCCTATCCAAATCCCTATTTTATTAAAAGAGAAATTAGTTCTGACTGAAGCAGAAATTATTGACTACCACAAAATGGTTCCAAAGTAAAAACATGAGCCATACCTCAAAATGGTAAGCAAAAGTTTTGTGGCAGAAGTAATGTACAAAAAGAAGGCTGTCAGGCTTCATCCACTTAGATATCTTCTTGAGAAGCTCTTTGTAGTTTTTCATGTGCTAATAATAAGCTGTCAGGTCACTTATATATGTATACAAAATCTTTCGAGCACATTCACCATTGCAACAAAGCACACACCTCAAACATTTCTATAGATATTATTCTGTCGAATGATGCCTCCATTTCATACTCACTGATATCTGCAACAACGATGTTAACATTCAAGAGCTCAAATTCCCTGAAAAGTACAAAAAACTTGTTAACTATCACTGAATAGAACACCAGCAAAAATATAATGATCTAGATATTCTGTCCCTCCAATTAACATTGAAAAATCACTAGTTGTAAGTTTATTTAGAGAAAATGCAAAAACAGATTGTTATCAGACCAAGTATGAAAAGGACAATAGGGAGTCTAGCTTGAATATTGTATAATCCTAACTTAGAGATGTTTTAACTGTTGGTATTTCAGCTAACTTCTATATTTTTGTTAAATTGCATGGACAAGAATTCCGTTGCAGCACTGTAAGTTGGGATTATACAACTTTGAAGAACTAAGAAATAAGACTTCCTGGTTTCTGATTCCCTCTTCTCCCCCTTCCTATTCTACTTCTCTTCCTCACTCTTTCTTATTCTCCTCTTATTCCCTACCACTTACCTTTCTACTTCATTAGATATGTTTGCTTTATTTGAGTAAGAAAGCCCCAATGCTTTCCAAAAAGAAATCTTCTTTAGTACCCACCGATTCCCAACAGAAAGCTATATATAAGTTTACCTTCCACAAGACTTCATATGAAAAGTTATATATATAATTCGCAAGCTATTTTATTACAAAACTCACAAGATTTAATGCCTTTTCTTATTTTAGGAAGTAGAACAAAATGCATTCAGCTCTGCACAAGAAATTTGCATGAAAAAATCTAATTACCTGCATTGCTCGTCAATATAAGCTTTTTGAGTTTTTGAATTACACATCGCTGTAATTTTGCAATTTTTGTACTTCTTTGCAAGGTACAAAGACAGAGAACCCCAACCACACCCCAAATCAAGAATTGTTTGCCCGTCCTCTACCTGAGACCTCTCACAATAAAGTTCCAACATTGAAACCTCAGCTTCCTCAAGTGTGCTTGAGTTGCCTTCAAAGTAACAGCAGCTGTGAGAAGCAAGGATATTCTCGTGTTATTAAACAAAAACAGTACAACCTAAAAGCACCATGTTTGTAGAAGAGTTAAGGGAATCTACAGGTCTTCTCCATATCTCCCTACTTCTTGCGAGTGTATGGCTCAACAAAAATGTGCATACTTAAAAGCATCAAGGTGAGTTCGAGTGAGTAAGCCTCAACTCAAAACGACAGTATTTGATTTGAAGTTGATTACAAGTTCTTCGGTTTCGAGGCTATTTTCAAGCTAATTTGAACCGAGTATTCAACATTATGGACTAAACTAAGCATGCATTGTCCGTAAATTATATTAGTCAAACACCCTTGTGTCTACATACAAGTAACAATCCTTTTATACATATTTTTAATAACTTGAATATGAGCGGCAGTCCAATGTGCAACAATATAGGAAAAATTAAACATAAACTAGTTCGAATGACCTGTATTTGAGATTCCTCCCAAGAACCAATTTGAAAAAGGAGGTCGGCAGCTCGTAATGCTGTGATTTGGCCATATCAGTTTCCACAGCTATAGGCATTTCTTCCAGAGCTAGGTCCAAACAACAACAGTTAAATTGATTGAGGGGAAAAGCCATCAAATTTCACATCACTTTGTGCAAACCCTTTACAGTTCTTGAAGCGGAGAAGATCGGAGAGCTGAAGATGGGCGGAGGGCAGGTAACCGAGGCGGAGGCGGCTGGCAAGGAGGAGGCGCGTAAGCCGCCGGACGACGGCGTCCGGCAGGAGGTTTCGCTCCAGGGAAGCGAGAGCGGCGCGCACTACTGCATCGTAGGGAAGCTGAAGCAACGCATCCATCTCCGCCGCAGCCCACGATCTGGCCACCCGCCCCCGCCTACTTTATCACAATCGATCTATTCTCTCTTCATCATCCTGGCCAATCAGGACCGTCCGTTTTAGCATAAATGCATCAACGGTTATTGCTCGGTGCTGCGTTTGACAATGAAAATATAAATGAATTCAATATTATCTTAATATTATATTATATTATTAAAAAAAATTATTTAATTTAATAATATTTATAAATAATTTTTTATAAATTATATTACATAATATTAAGATAAGAATAATCAAATACCTCCTTAAAAAAAAGATATAATGCCTCTAAAATTAACCAAAATTTTTCAAAATTTTAGATATTAGCTCTAATCAATAATTGAGATGATCATTAAATTAATTAATAATATTAATTCCTGTTGCCCAAAAGTTTTAAATTTTTTGAAATTAATTAGGAGAGCTATTAAGCATTGTTCTTAAAAAAATATACTTTTATACAATTGAAAAAAATATTTAATAAAAAATATTAAATTCCTTTTTTATATTTTAAATATAAATTACCAAATTTAAATCTAGCATTTCTCTCTTCTCTTGCTTCTCCATTGTCTCCAGAGATGGATAAAACTTTTACAAAGAAAATACATAACTTTTCAAGATGAGATTGTCTATAGCAATTAATAACGATAATGTATGACATTATTTTATAAATAAAATTATCGAAAGAGTAATATTCTCGGGAGGTACATATTAATATTTTCTTGGTAAGATTATTAAACAGTAGTGGCAACCGCACAAATGGCAGAGCAGAGTCTTTCCCACCTTCCTCGGGACCATGTAGAAAATAAAGTAAACCCAATCTAACATAAGAAGAAGTTTGATTGAACTAAAAATAAGCTTAGAATCAAAGGAGGACAACGTTTCAAACATAAATTCACTTCTCCAATATATATTAGTCTAAATTTTATAATTGTTGTACAAAAATTAACCAATGATCTTGATCATAGATACAATGAAACTTGAACACTATGCGAAAGAATCAAAAGTCAAGAACTTATAAAGCTCAAATAGTCTTCGTCAAATAAGGTAGATAAAGAAGTAATGAAACTGAAATTTTAATAATCTGCATGCGTGAAAGTTAGGAGTGGAATATCTAGCTTGAAATTTCTCATATTTGATCAAAAAAGTGAAATCTCACTATCTATATAAAATCAATCAAGTCTTAGTAGAATTAGTTTGTTTGGAAACTTAGCCAAATGTAATATTTAATACAAGCATAGGTGGCAATGACCAGAGGTAATTATGAGGAGCAATTGCTGTAAATAGAGATAAAAATAGAAGGCAATAGCTCAACTCGTTGATTTATAAATTGATTCAATCTGGACTAACACAATTAGCATTTGAGTTTGAGCGAGCTTGATTCGATTAGCATTCGATTTCGAGCAACGTTGAACCTTAACCGAGCCAGATCGAATCCCCTGATAAAATGAGAACTATTTTTGAAAATTAAGTAACTTTCATTTAGTTTTAAAAACGAGTCAATCATACGCAACGACTTACCCATCATATACTTTAATAATTACATCTTGCATTCTTTTTATAAAAATAATAAATAAATAAATTATATTATTTAGTTTTAAAAAATAAATTTCAGCCAATTTTGATTTGAATTGATCCAATTTGATTATAGCTCTCACTCAGCATGATAAAATTTTTATAACCGTAGCTTAGCTCACTAAACTCAATTCAAGTTTAATTTTTATCAAAGATCAATTTAAATATTGATGATTATTAATATACAGACCAAATTTTTTATCTTTTGGCTCCGGCAAAAATGATCTCCAACTTTTAAAAAAATTAAATTAAAATAAAACTTTATTTTTCAATTTTAATACATAAATTTTAATATAAAAAGTTTAATTTATATTACATCCTTTATAATTTTTAACATATCAATCAGTTTTATTTTATATTTTTTAATAAGAAGTTGGAGGTTATTTTGGTTATAATTATGACTAAAATTACCTCAAATTAAACAATATCTTACACTCAAGTTAATTGCGGGAAAAAATATACTTTAAATCACTTAATTAGATAATAATTCATTTATAATTTTCACCTTAATATAACTAAAAACATGCAAGGATGAGAAAGAATGTCCATCTCTCGTTAGTTGGCATAATCAAAATTCATATTTAAAATTTCGTTTGATTAAAAAAAATTTTAAATTTTTTTAAAAATATATATATAAGATAAAATAAAATGAGTTATATAAAAAATTGTGTTAGATGTGAAATTAAGTGATTATTTAATATTAAAATTTATATAAAATGAGATATAAATTATTATTTTATTTTTTAAAATAAAATAAAATATTTAATTGGGATCATGGCAAGAATGTTTTTAACCAAATGTGACCTAATATGTTTATATCTCAGATAAAAATTTATCACCATTGAAAAAAATCAGAAAATTATATTATTATTTTGTTTTGATTTAACCTTAAAACCACATTTTAATCTTCTCCATTGGATAAAATTTGATTATAGCTAAAATTAATTTGAAACTGCTTTAAAAAAATCCAAAAGCTCAGAAAGAGCCCAACAAAAATATGCTCAAGTTTTCTATAAAAAAAAAAAAAAACAATATCCTCAACTTCCCTGAAGGATGAGTACGTCAAACTCTTCCAAGTCCTACCCAGTACAACCCCGCCACGTGTCCACAGAATGCGCACTCTTAGGTCAATCAAACTTCGTCCGGTCATTTCATTTCGTGCGCCGTTTCGGTTGAAGGATTTGCTCAGGCAGAGCCGGCGACAGAACCGTCGATCATAATCGCCGGTTGCCATTGGAGCGGTGAACGGAGAGATGACGGGGCAGCAGAGTCTGGAGCAGTTCAAAGGGCAAGCGCGGCTGCCTAAGTTTGCGGTCCCCCGGAGATACGATCTCTTCCTGAAGCCCGACCTCGCCGCCTGCAAGTTTTCTGGGTCCGTCGAGATCGCCGTCGACGTCGTCGCAGACACTGGGTTCCTGATCCTCAATGCGGCCGAGCTGGCCGTCGAAGATGGATCGGTGTGGTTCCAGGGTCACGGAGCTTCGCAGGTAGAATCATCTTCTGACAGCAGGGGTTCTATTATTTTTTATGATGGACGACTTCGATCCATTGTTCTTGTTTTTCAGAAACTGCGACCGTTGGAAATTACCAATGTGGAAAAAGACGAAATTTTGGTGCTTAGGTTTAATGAGGTTCTCCCCCATGGTGAAGGAGTTTTAGGGGTGCGGTTCCAGGGAACCCTTAATGATCGAATGAAGGGATTTTACAGAAGGTAAGTTGATCTGTTCTATGCATTCTTTATTATTCGTGGAAAAATGATAAATGTTTTGTTTAATTTTGTCCTAGCGTTTATGAGCATGATGGTGCGAAGAAGAATATGGCGGTGACCCAGTTCGAGCCGGCTGATGCTAGACGCTGCTTCCCCTGTTGGGATGAGCCTGCTTTCAAGGTTTCGTCACTTTTGTACATTCATTCCCTCTTTTGTTCTTTTTTTCTCTTTTTTTTAATGTATTCTAGAAGATCGTCAATTTAAATTAACTGGATTAAATGAACAGAATTCGTGGTGTTGGCTGCAGTATAATTTTTGTTAATCATAGAGCATTACCAAAGCCTATTGTTTTACTATCAAGCTTCAACTTTTTCAAAGAAAATATATGAAACTTACACATTTTTAAAATGCACCTATAGTGGCTCGTTTTTGAGTTAATCCTGCAAAAACAATATTTTCTTCTTGTAGGATTCATGTTGCATGCTTGTAAGTTCATTTGTTAAATGCGTTTAATGATTTTACATTGTTTTTTCTTGACTTTTGATGTTGACCCTTTTTTTCCACTTGTTAAACATGTCTTCAGGCAACTTTTAAGATTACTCTGGAAGTGCCTTCTGATCAAGTAGCACTGTCAAATATGCCAGTTGAGAAAGAAGAAGTCAATGGAGATCTTAAGAAGCTATTTTACCAGGAATCTCCCATCATGTCTACTTATCTAGTTGCTGTCATTGTAGGATTATTTGATTATGTAGAAGCCTCCACCACTGATGGTAATACAGTGTGAAAAATAATTCTTTTACCCATATGGTATTAACAAACAAAACTCAATATTACTTTACTTCTGTTGATTTTAACCAGGGATTAAGGTTAGAGTTTATTGTCAAACGGGTAAAAGTAGCCAAGGAAAATTTGCTCTGGATGTTGCTGTTAAAACATTGGATGTGTACAAAGAGTAAGACTTCTATGTTATATTTGCTATAATATAATAAAAACTTTCACGATTTTTTTTGGTGTATTAATTCTTTGTTTATAAAGGCCACTTAGTTTTAATGGTATATGACTTAACCTATTGTCTTTATGTTTTGGAATCCATAGTTGACTATTTTTAAGTTTTCTGCAGCTGTGAATCTCACCATAGAATAAAATATGTTAATAAAGTGTCATTGATTTGCAGGTATTTTGCAGTTCCTTATCCACTTCCTAAACTAGACATGATTGCCATTCCTGATTTTGCTGCCGGTGCTATGGAGAACTATGGTTTAGTTACATACAGAGAGACAGCTCTTCTCTATGATGAACGCCATTCAGCTGCCTCGAATAAACAAAGGGTAAAATTTACATGTTTAATATTGAGCACATTGCTTGATATGCTTTTTATCCAGTTTTATGACAACGTCTTGTAGTTCTTCAGAGTAGTTGATAGATCATTCCTGAAAGCAATTCCAGTTTATATGCGTGCATTGTTTTATGTATGCATTGCTCTTCATAACCAGCTATTAATGTGCGTTGCTTTTTCAGGTTGCAACTGTTGTCGGGCATGAATTGGCACATCAGTGGTTTGGTAATCTTGTCACAATGGAGTGGTGGACCCATTTGTGGCTTAATGAGGGATTTGCTACTTGGGTAGTTAAACTTGCTCTCTCTCTTAAATACTTAGCGCTCTTGTGAGATTTTGTTTTATATATTTTTTCAATAATTTTCAGGTTAGCTATTTAGCAGCTGATTCTCTATTTCCAGAATGGAAAATTTGGACGCAGTTTCTTGATGACTCAGTTTCCGGGCTGAGGTTAGATGCACTTGCTGAATCTCATCCTATTGAGGTAACATTCTCTATTATGTTTACCAAGATTTCTTTATTAAATATTAATAATTCTTTGCTCCCCAGCTCTCCTGAAGGAAATAAAATCTTTTAACCATTCTAATGACTGCCTGTCAAATGATATTTGCCTCAAGCTTTAATGAACATGGAAATGTCATTGCTGTTTTGGTGGGTCTAATAAAACTTGAGTTGGCTCTTCATATTTATCTTTTCATTTACTCTGTTTTTCTATCCATGGTGCTTGATTTTAGGCTTCTTTTATTTAGTTTTCATATTCAAATATATTGAAATTTGAAAACTAGCATTTCATTTTATCTTGAATAATAAATTCCTTTATGGTTCTCTACGTTAGTGGAGCTATGCTATCGTCACTTGTTTTTTCTACTGCTGACTGCTGCTGTGTTTCTGGCAATGATTGAGAGGTTATGTTTTGCTTATAGTCTTAGGGGTGAACCAATGTATCTTCATTCATTCATTGTTTATCTGAGTATTATAGTGACAGATTTTTGCTATTTCATTAGAGAGAGATACTTATGGCATAACTATTGGCATTGAAAGATGGACATTCTGTAATTCTGAGCAGGATTATTATGCACAGTGTGTGACTAAATTCAGATAGTTACTTATGGTAGTCTCTTCTAGTTACCCTTTCTTTTGGAAAGATGTTGACCTGCAAAAGCAATATTCTTTCACTTTTTCCCTAATATGCATACTTATTTTGGTATTTGGCTGTAGTCTTCAGTAACATGGTGCTAACAAATTACCATATTTCTTTGCAGGTTGATATAAATCATGCTAGCGAGATTGATGAAATTTTTGATGCTATTAGTTACCTAAAAGGAGCGTCTCTTATTCGAATGTTGCAATGTTTCCTTGGTGTAGAGTGTTTTCAGGTCAGTCATGTTCAAGTAATTCATTAATTAAGATTTTCTTTTGTTTTTTTTTTATTTTACCTTTAGACACCATAATTTTTTTCCATCTCTTTTGAAAATTATAATGGTAGTGTGGTTGGAACCTCAGATCCTCTAGTACTCAGGTAAGCTCTTTCTCTACTGAGATAAGAGAACACCACTCATTAATCAAAATTTGTATGCTTGTGATAGTGAATACGTCAATGATACAACAACAGCTGAACCTAGGCATGTTGATGTTAAAGTTTTTTCTGCATGATTTAAAAATGAAATTGGAAAACAACCAAAGAAGAGAGACTTGAAAAGTCTTCAACCTAGTGAAACAAAGTTGTAAATTTTCTTTTTCGTGTGTTGGTACTATGCTGATTGGAGCTTAGTATTTCCTTAAGCTCATTCAAGGAAGTACAGACCAGCGAATGTAACTTTTGGTAAGGAGCTGATGAGCGACGAGATGAACACACCTCAACATCTTTGGTTTAATGGTTTATTCTGCCTTTCATCCTCCTTTATATGCCATCTGCTATTTTCCATTTCGTTGCCTTAGTGGTCAATCAAATAGTTTGGATAAGGTCAAAACTTTTTGGACTAGTTGGGCTATGATTCAGCTCTGTGTCGAGCATAAAATATGCTGCGAAATCAAGTAGTGTCAGTAGTATGGGCACATGAATCAGTTGCCGCACTTTCATTCTATCCAATTATTGATACCATCTCCATCTGGTCTTTCGAGACTTTTGATTGTCTGTGTTTCTGCAGCAAATGTATTTACTATCTAATGCAATTCTGAACTCCACTCCTACTCCAAAATAATGATTTTCACAGATTCCTACTAATCTTGAAGAAGGTAACACTATGTGTAAGAAGCTGATTTGGAGCATTTTTTTACTGAAGACCTAGTTATACTTGTAGACATAAATTTTGGTTGTTCTTATTGCGATAATAATACTTAGTTATCTTGTTAATGTTAAACTTTGGGTTGTAGGAAGGAAGATGATCTTTAATAGTGAAAGTTTTATCTTCCTTTTTAAGCTGAAGCAAATCTGGAAATGAACTTCATTGAGTAGAAGGTATTATTCTGGTACAATGACATATTATTTGGCATTCAGAGATCGCTGGCTTCATATGTGAAAAAGTTTGCTTACTCCAATGCAAAGACCGAAGACTTGTGGAGCGTTCTTGAAGAAGAGTCAGGTGAGCCAGTCAAAATGTTGATGGATTCATGGACAAAGCAAAAAGGATACCCAGTTGTTCTTGTGAGCATTAAGGAGGGAAATTTGGATCTTGAACAGGTATATAAAAAAGGGTTCTACCTGGTTTCTTCTTTTTTGTTAAATTATTTTCTTTGATATTATTTCTAGGTTATTTTGAAGTTGAAACAGATAGCTTTTTGAGAGAACAAGAATGCACTGACTAATTCAGTTCTTAGATAAAAGCACAGCTTTAATTCTTTGACATGTATTTAGAAATTTTTATTTTTCCTCTTTCTACTGCAGTCCCATTTTCTGGCAAGTGGTTCCTCAGGGGATGGGGAGTGGATAGTTCCAATCACATTATGTAGTTGTTCATATGCAGTTCAAAAAAAGCTTTTGTTAAAAACAAAAACTGAGAAGATCAATGTGGATCAACTGTTTGATTCTTCAAATCAAGAGAATGATGGATGTTTGTGGGTCAAATTAAATGTTGATCAAACAGGCTTTTATAGGGTGAAATATGATGGTGAACTTGAAACTGGGATCAGATATGCAGTAGAAAATCACAAACTGTCTGCGACAGACAGATTTGGTATTCTTATCATTTTTTTCCCTTTTGATTATTAATGTTTTATCTCTTGTATGTTGATAGCTTTTCACTTGCTTCTATTATAGGAATCTTGGACGATTCCTTTGCATTATGTATGGCTTCTAAGCAGAGTTTGTCATCGTTGCTTTCATTGATGATTGCTTATAGAGAAGATCCTGAGTATACTGTCCTTTCACACTTGGTTACTGTACGTATCTTCATGCTATTTCACTTACTTCACTTTAATACTAATGTTGTTAGCATAAACTTTTTCTGGACTGGCAGGTAAGTTATAAGGTTGTGAACATGATAGCTGATGCTAATCCTGAACTGTCTGATGACATCAAACAGCTTGTATCTAGTCTCCTCCAGCCTTCTGCAGAGTAAGTTATTGCATTGAATGGTGATCATTTGTATTTGGTTAGTAATATTTAAATCAGCACGCTAACCAACATGTGAAATTTGGCTTGGTAAATCTTCTTCCTGATCTAAGCAGCCAGACTGGAATTAATTTCTCTCAATTTCTTTGTCTTCGCATTCACGGTTGGATGCATGTGCATGTTATTGTCTATGCATTGATATAAGTGTTAGAGAAGAAATACTAGGGGCCTTGAATGGACACCCAAAGGCCTAGGCTAATGGGTAAGAGCCACCGCTTGTATCTCAAAACAACTTTTTAAACTACCAATATGGGACAATTGCTCATGTGCGTTTCCAACTCTCTTGGAACCTCAACCATGGTAGAACCAACAAAATCCATGAGAGCACAATCCACATTAACCACTTGATCCCAATCAAACCATTGGCTCTAATATCACTTGTTAGGGGAGAAATACTAATGGGCCCAAGTTGGTCCTGAACATAAGTAAATGGAAACTCATCAACTCAGAAACATAGCTTATGGGTGAGAGTCAACACTTTTATATTAACACTACATCTTGTTAAACTACCAATATGAATTACAATTGAATTTCTATTGCTCCATTCCCATTGCTTTTTTTATGATTGATGCAGGGCATGATCAGTTTCATCATAGACATAGGTATAATCTTCATCCACATATGTGGATTATATTTACTCTTGCATGTGTATGAACTTTTAAATTTTGATTTTTATTTAAACTTTATATTACTTGAGTTATTTGAGTAATTTGGACTTAAATATGTCTGTGGGAATACTTAATTTGTGCCTAGTGAATAATTTGGGTCAATATGGATGTCATTGGGTTTAATTTAGGTGACATCGAAGTGATTCTGGTTGAAGTGGATTCGAATCGATCAAATTGAACAATATGGACAATTGGATTGTAATGGAAGTACAAATAAGGAGACTAAATTGTAGTTATCCCACTAATTAATTCAACCCCTTTTTTTGATTCAATCATAAACTTTTTTGAATCCTCGATAGTGAAATTATTAGGTTTGGACTACACACTGGTGTAGATATTAATAACCCAATTGTGTGCCGACGCATACACAAGTGGGCCCCATTGTGCATTAGAAAGGGAACTATGTCGTTTACTCATTGTTTCTTTACATAACAAGACATTTGTAATACATAGAGCTACATAACATGACATTTCTATTACATAGATCTATGTAAAGGGCCCCTGCCTCCCTTTATTTTTTAATTAAATTAAGTTTTTAAATGATTACTTTGGATGTTTTAATCGGATTAGTCTAATCACATTAGTTGCTTCAATTGTATTTATTGTATTAAAATATTATAATTCAATTGCTTTAATTATATTAAATCATATGGCTATAAAATATCCCTACGTTGCATAAAAATATATTTACTTAGCATAAATAGCATGCTAAGTAAACGTCGGTGTTCCCTTTTTCTTGCGCAGTGGAGACTGCAAACACAGTCAGCACGAGATAGAGCTCTAAATATCTACACTAGTATGCGATAGACCAATAATTTCTTACCCCAATGCCCCTCTACATGACGCAACAGTTCCGCATGACAATCTCTTATGTTGCACCTCTGCTAGCATCGTGCGGCATGTCAGCACGTCCGGGCGCATGACGCCTCGCCATGCCTCTACCTATGTGTTCCAATTCATGTTAGCGAATCACGCACACAGAGGTCTGGTTCCATCCAGCCCCATTACTTTGCTTCTCTTCTTCCATATAAGCTTTCCCGGTGGTTCTTAATGGGGATGGTTGCATGACTGAGCTTTCTATTTGTAAGCATAGAGTAGATTTCCTGGTTTACGCTGACCCTATACAAGGGGTGTTACAGATCGAACTGGGAGTTGTAGAGGGCTGCGGCTGCCATTATGGGAGGCTTGAGGATCCTCTTATTTCTACTGTTTTCATCTTTGTTTCTTATTATGGGAGGCTTGAGGATCCTCTTATTTCTACTGCTTTCATCTTTGTTTCTTCTTTGGAACAAAAGCGGCCTGTCATTCCTGAGTTCAGCCAGGGTCTAATATTTCATCCTTGCTGAATTTTCCTGCTTTCTTCCTGTTTCAACTTGAATTTCATAGTTAAGTTTCAAAAAGAAAATGTTTCAACAAAAACTTGAATTTCATTGTTTGTTTGAAATGAACTAAAAGTTCATCTAAAACAAAGTTTTGTCTCTGATGGTCTCTGGTTGATTTCTTAGCCTAATGTTCTATATTGTCTTTGATGATGTTATTTTATGAATTGTAAGACTGCGCCATATGCTTTAGTGTTTCAGGTTTCTATGAGACGATAGTTAAGTCTTCTTAGATCTTTGTAGAGTTCTTCTGTTAATATTTTGAGTTCACTGAATTAACCTAGAACATCATTTTCTCAAAATATCACATTGAAACACATTGTGAATATGAAAGCTTGCATAATTAATGTTAATTTAGTTTGATCTCCCCATCATAGCATAATATTGCATCATTTCATGTTCATATGGATTAAGGCATGTTCATAGTTAGTTTGGTTGGAGGAAAAAAAAAAGATAATTTGAAAAAATTTTGTGATATTTCTTGAAAGACAGATATAGTGGGATATAAAGTCAGATTAAAAATTATGTTTGATGTGAAATAAAATTGATTGATTTATTAAGATAGATATATGATGTGAAATGAAGTGATTTTATAACGTTAGAGTGTGTAGAATGAGATACAAAAGCCTTGTTTAGTTGAAAGATTGATTTTTGAATAAAAGAAAAATATTTTAGTTTATAAATTTAATAGGAAAAAAATTATTTTAATATTGAAAAAGTATGTAAGATGTGAAATAAAGTTAATTCTAGTATTTGTATTTATGTTGGATGTGAAATAAAATTAATTTTTACAACCTGAAATTTGTGTATGGCCAAAACAAAGCTTGAATCAAATGAGGCTAAATTTTTTTAAAATTATTTTTAAAATAAAATAAAGTTTTAGTTGATGAAATTTTTTTCGTAACTTTTTTAGCCATTTGCAAAACGCAATTTTAAACCCAATAAAATATTGAAAGTCTTAATTTAATTTTGCTAAAATTTGAAATTTTTTGAATAAAAAACTAGAAATAAAAAATAGACTATAACTTGAAGTTAAAACATATTCTAGATAAGGGTGTTAATATGGATCGAAGATCGAAAATCGATCGAAAATTGAATCGATTTTAGATCGAATCGAAATCAAGTCGATTTAAATGAGCCGACTAATAAGCCAAAAGTTCGGTTCGGTAATAATTTTGAGCTGATTTTGAGTCGGGGTAGGCTCGGCTCGACCAGCTCGAAATCGGCTCGAATTAAAATATATTTATATATGTATATATAATATATATATTAAATATAATATATATATGTTATATAATATATATATATATATTATAAACTGAGCCGATCGCGAGCCGGATCGAGTTGAGCTTACCCGGCTCGAGATCGGCTAAAAAAAAAAAATTGAGATTCGATTGGAATCGACTCGAGCCCGCTCGAAGTCGAACCCAATCGAGCTCGAGTCGATTTCGAGTCAATCGAAATGTGATCAATCCGATTTCGAGCCGGTATTGGCTCGACTCGAAATCAGATCGGTAACAGCCCTAATTCTAGAGTGCTAGAATCTTGCTTACACATCTAGACACATTTTAACCATCTAACTTGGATATTTTTGTGTTAGAAACTCTTCACTTAGGCCACACTTATATTTTTGGTCATATGTAAATCACTTTAGTATCTCCTATGCGACATCAATGATTCTTTGAAGTTTCAAAATGATTTTTCTAAAACTAAGAGAATAATTGCTCAAGAATCATTGCCACTTGAATCAATTTTTTTTGGCATTGTTATTACTACCTCAGTAGAATATCTTCAAGAATGCCCACAAAGAAAATCACTAGCTCCTTTTCAACTATAGAAAAAGTTGTTACAGAAGAAAGATTGGACTCCTGCACAGCTAGATCGAGTTTTATCATGAGTGTGATATGCTTGAGTGAGAAAAGAGACAAAGACGAGCTATAGTCAAGCGAACAACAGCTATAACAACATGAGTTGACTCCTTCCTATTCATATGTGTTAGACCCACCGCTTGCCCACAGCGTGGTAGACTTGTTTTGTGATACATTGGTTCTAATGTTTGTTCTTTTTAGCTTAGACTTGATTGTGACTCCAAAGTAGAGTTGTTTTGAATGGATTTAGCATCTCATTAGTTGAATGTTTGACTAGCAACTAATGATTAATCTAAGAAGTCACTTAGCCATTCAATAGGGATGTGAGGATTAGATAAATTTAAAGGGGGTGGTATGCATTTGACCATTATTGATATCAAGCTTACAAAAAGAATATGTAACAACAATAACCAAGCATTTATCCAACTAGGTGGGTCGACTATATGAATTCTTTGTTTTATTGCACTCTATTAAATAATAAATTTTCAATTAGCTCAAAGTATATAAGGCCATTCATTATACTTGCTATGTATTTTTTTGTCTTCCCCTTCTTTTATTTACATGGATAAGATTCAATAACTCAAGTCTTCTAATTGTGGCTGCTATTAATCAACAACATATATGTGTCGGCCTATGATACATATATGTCCAAATTATTTAGGCTGATTCTCTTTAAGCCTATCCATAATTGAGGCTGCTTCAGTCTTCTCACCAATATACTTATTTTTTATCTCTTTTCTTTTCGTAATTGAATTATAGAATTACTTTTAAGTCTTGGTGAGATTTTCAATCGCATACACATTAGTTGTATTCATTTAGTCCATTTTACTTGGATTTCACTAATAATATCATTATTTATTTTACTGTTATTTTGTGATTAATTAAAGGTATTTAAATTGCTCACTCTTCTTGATAACATAATCTCAATTATCATTTCCTTAATCAAGTATTTCTATTTTAATTAAAACCTTTAGAGTCTAAGATTTTTTTTCATAGCTCGAGTTTCACCTTAGCTATATGTCTAGTTTTATCAATAAAAAGAATATTATTTGCAAAATGAATATACACAAAGTACCGTTTCTTAAATATGTTCAATTAAGACTTCCATAACTAATATAAAGTGATATGTATGTACTTAAAATTGAGTAGTAAATTCATCTTTAATAGAAAAATTTTTAGTCAAACTCTCTTGTGTTCGATTACAAATAACAACTCCCTTATGCATATCTTTAATAACTTGAATGTAAAAAATAAAAATTATTTTCTTTTTTTTCAAAATTCTCCAGAGCAATTTTTCGTAGAGCTTTATCATATATCTTTTTCTAAAATAATAAAGACCAAATACAGATCTTATTTTCTCTTATTAAACTTCTTCATTAAATCTCTCAATAAATGAATAACTTTTATAGTAGATCTAACTACCATAAACTTAAACTGTTTCTATGATACTCTTATATCACGGCATAATCGATACTCAATCACTCTTTCCCAATGTTTTAAAATATGACTCATTAATTTAATTTTTCTATAACTGGGATAATCACGTGCATCGCCTTTTCTCTTATAAATAAGTACCAACGAACTCTTTTTCATTCATTTGTCATTCTTTTGGTCCTTAATATCATATTAAATAGCATGATGAGCCAATAAACTCTTTTATCTCCTATGCATTTTTTAGCATCTATTGGAATGTCATTTATTTCTACTTTTTTTCTACAGCTTATCTTCTTTATAGACATTCAAACTCCAGCTTTACTGATACATCTAATGGAAATAATATGCAACACAAATTAAAAAGAATGTCTAAGGCCTTTCACATTCATTGCTGCTATCATTGCCTAAAACTATTCTTCAAATTAAGATTATGTGTTTTGATGATGATCGGCCTGAAGCTTACGGAAAGAGTATGTAAGAACAATTAAATAGAAGATTATCTGAGGACTTTCATGTTTAGCCATTGTCTCTTAAAACCGTTCTTCATACTTAGATTTTCATTTGGCAAAAATTTCAGTTCAGTTGTGCATGGGCTGCTAGCTTCTTTTGGTTTGAGATTTTCTTTTATTCATATTATTGAATCTTTTATTTTTTATGCTTTTTCATTTGGTTAGCTAAATTCGGTTTCATTCAATTAAGTTGTTTCACATATTAGCATATCCTAAAACATTTTGTGTAGCATGATTTTGGTTTCATGGTTCTGATTTGCATCCTGTGTGCTTAAAGTGGATTTACATGCAACTTCAGCAGTTATATAGCCACTAGAAAGGACTAATGTATTAGTATTTATGACTGATGTTGATGAGTCATAAAAATTCATTATTGTAAGTTTTGCAATTTACAACTGTTGCATTCATTGAATTTATTTATTTATTGTTTAAATGACTGATAGGAGGCTAGGTTGGGACCCAAAAGAGGGCGAGAGTCATTTGGATGCAATGTTGAGGGGAGAAGTCTTGACTGCTTTAGCACATTTTGGACATGATATTACTCGAGATGAAGGATTGAGGCGTTTCAATGCTTTCTTGAATGATAGAGATACTCCGCTCCTCCCTCCTGACACAAGACATGTCAGAAACATCAATCGCCAATACCTTCATACTTGTACCATCTATTATAGCTAATTTTAATTTTATCTTTTCTTTTCAGGCTACATATGTTGCTGTCATGCAAACTGTCGACAAGTCAAGGCGATCTGGATTCGAGTCTCTTCTAAAGATTTATAAAGAAACTGATCTGAGCCAAGAGAAAACCCGTATTTTGAGTATGTTTTATACACTTACTGTCTGCATATTAAGTACATTGAATTGCTTTATGCAATCGTTTCTCAACAAGTTCTCATCTTCAATGTTTAGGTTGTTTGGCATCTTCTCCAAATCCTGATGTGGTTCTTGATGCTTTAAATTTTGTTCTCTCATCTGAGGTATGAACTAGAAGTAATCTTCCTTTGTTTTGTGGATGCTTAATAGTCAATTAAGCAAAAAATGTAGCTCATTTTTTAATCGATTTTAAGGTGAGAAATCAAGATGCAGTTTTTGGGCTTGGTGGCATTAGCAGCGAAGGACGGGAGGTTGCATGGAAATGGCTGAAGGTATTAATGCCAACCATATAACTATTAATTTGTCAATTTTCAGTTCCTGTCTTCTTTCTCAAATAATCCGATATCACAAAATCATGCTCATACAATTCAGTGCATTTCTATGTGGCTTTATTCTAGCAGTCGTGATGATAAGATTACAGAGTGGTGTTTAAGATGATTTGGTCATCTCCTCATAGATGTATAAATATCCATATATGTGAATGTGAGGTGATCCAGTTACAATAACCAAAGTGTGGGGAAATAAAAAATGGCTAAAATTATGATAGTCGAAGAAGAGAAGTCTTAGTTTGGGATTAAGGTTTTTTGTTGTTTTGATTCTACAAACATCTACATTTTTCCATTTGGGTTTCTGTAATTTTTTTTTAAGCAAACATCTGCATTTGATAGTTGTTTTTAGTCTCAAATATCATTCATGTTAAGTGTCATATTGGAAATATAAGATTTATATTGCTCGTCATGAACAATGTAGACGCCCATGAAAAATGGTACAAAGTAGAGAAGATTTAAAGAGAGGGAGAAGTGAAAACAAGAGAATTTCTAAGGAAAGGAAAATTTTCAGTTTATTTGAAGTTACAAATTACAAAGTTCTTTAGGTTATTTGTAAAGATCCAATCTGACTAACTAAAATAAAATTAATACAAATGAAAATTAAAAGGATTATTACTAAAAAGATAAATAATACTAAAAATAGCACTAATTCTGTCAAATTCTCAAAATCATGGGATATCAAGTAATCGCTCCTAATTCTCTAGACACTACTAATTCCCCTAGTGAAGTACTTAAAATTTGATAAACTTTCAATTCTTTTATTAATAGCATAATTAAGTTCTTGTGGGGGTTGTCCAGGTTTGTATTAGAACCCATCCAATTATGATTTTCATACTTAAGGTTTGAAATATTATTTTTCATCATCATCACCAAGTAATTCAGTTAGTCTCTAGTGTTAACTACGTTTGAAAAATAGAGGAGTTGAGGCTGTAATAGAAATATCTAATGTCGGTGTATACTATCTTATTCCTGCACGGTAGGTATAAATAATATTTTCCCTATCACAATAATTTCATGTGGAACTTATCCGTCTAGAGTGAGTTGGGTGTCAACACAAAATATTCTTTTTGTTTAACTTTTAATATTTATTTGAGTTTGAGTTGATTGAAATTGAGTTACCATCATTATATCTTACCAAGTATATACTATTCACATTATAGATATTCCTAGGTAATGTTATCAATTTAACTTTTATTTGATATATATATATATATCTGTATTTTTTATCTTTTTCACATTCAGTTTGTGAAAATCATGCATACATATTCATATGTTATATGTACATTCTAAAAACCTAAATGTGTATGCATATGTACCTTCTGGGTCGATTTGGACTTTAAATCCCACTCCATTTTTGGCGAGCTGAATTCCAATTTGAGCAAGTGATTATTAAGAAAGTTGAGTTTCAAATGTATTTGCCAGCCCTAACCACAATATAGAAATAAAACTTCTATATTTGCTAGCTATAACCCTTTGGCCTCGTTTGGTTCGAGATTTTTTTTTTTGCCTAATCAAATTTCAACTGTAAAAATTAATTTTATTTTACATCCAATATAAATACGAATATTAGAATTTACTTTATTTCAGATCTTACACGCTTTTCAATATTAAAGTAAATTTCTTTCTTATTAAACCTAAACAATAAAACATTTTTTCTCTTATCAAAAAATAAGCTTAAATCAAATGAGGCCTTAGTCACTATGTTAAAGCCTGCCATCAGCCTTAGAGCTTATTTGGCAAAAGGAAAAATACCTTCTTGGCTTAGTTACTTCTTTTCCCATCATAAACTAATTCACTATTTTATTCTAGTATAGAAATTTTATTCTCTTTCATATTCTACCTAATATTTAATATAACTATCAACTTTATTTCACTTTTTATATAAATTTTAACATGACAAGCTAGCTTCATTTTTCATTATACATGACTTTTAAGGATCGCTAAAAGTCACTGTTTTTCTTTTTTTTTCTTCAAGCGGGAGATTGTAATGGTGGATGATAGAACATGCTGCAACCCAACCTAAGACTCATGACCTTGATATCTTCTCTAATCATCTTTTCTTCGCATTTGGTTTCAGGACCACTGGGACTACATCTCAAAGACTTGGGGCTCTGGATTTCTGATCACTACCTTTGTCAGCAGGATTGTGTCACCAGTTAGTCACCTGACAATATTATCATTATATTTTAGAGCTCTTTCTCCTTTTCTTGTTGGGCATTTAATCCTCTTTGATTACTGAATTACCTGCTTCCCTCTCTCCAGTTTTCTTCATACGAAAAGGCTGATGAAATCGAAGAGTTCTTCTCTAGTCGGGTCACACCTGCAATCTCCAGAACTTTGAAGCAGAGCCTCGAACGAGTTAAGATCAACGCAAACTGGGTTAAAAGTATCAGGAGTGAAAGCTCCCTTGCAAAGTTCGTCAAAGAGTTGGCTTACAGAAAGTATTAATGAAGCATGAGAGAACTGCATCAAGCTTGAGAATTGAGATGTGGTAAGATGATCTTTTTAAGTGGGCTTAAATTTCAATAATTGGAGTATGACTTCTGTCTCAATAAGTTAATCATGAAAAACATTTTAAGCTCCTTTTCTGGAAACATACAATTATTTTTATTGAATCGGATTAATTGACGAAATAGGACTCATAACTGATCTCAATTGCTGTAGCAGTGCTAATAGGATGCTCTCATGAATCTTTAGATTTTATACAACAATTAACTTGAATTATGCTTAGTCAGCTTGAATTATACTTTTCAACTGCATGTTGATACAAGAGAAGCAAGATTGCTTGCTCCAGTAAACATGGTAGATCTACAAATGAATCAAGCTGAGCCGAACTTGAATATGTATGGCAATTTTTATAATATTTTGTGATATTTTTTTTTGTTATTTTATCTCTAGACATCATAGTTTTCTCCTGTCTAACTTGAAAATTATGATGATGGTATAGTTCGAAGCTAAGACCCTCTGGTACTCAGACAAGCTTTTTTTCCATTGAACAAGAACACATTTAGTAGTAATTTTGGCATGACTTGGTATTGTTGTGTAGCTTAAGACAACATGCTCGACTATGCCTAAATTTGTAGCTCCAAACTGTAAAGATGTCTTTGTGGTGTGTGATGTTCAAACTCAATTCCAAGTTGTTTTCCTAAAATTTATCGACTCAACCACTCATTTATTTTTCTTTTATTATCAAATTAGGGATCAAATCAATTCATTTCCTTCTGAATTCTCGCAATAGTTTGCCATATATTTTAAGATATTTTCATGATTTTATTAGATTTTCATCTTTTTTGTTGTTGGCTACTAAAATTAAGCTTGAACTTGAGCTTCTTCTGTTATGATCTTTGGCACTACAAACTTTCCTAGAAGTTTTAAGCTAAAAAAAAAAAGTGCATAACCTATTCACGTACCTAATGTCTATGGGTCAATCCCAACTATTCTTTTAACTGTAGAACATTCATTCGAAGTTATGTCAGGCAGGGTGATGCTATTAAGACTCACGAGTACGCCCAAACTATTCGGCCATTGTTTTTCCTAACGGAAGCCGGAAATTTTTTCTAATCAACTTGTGAGGTCACATAACTGACAATTTACTCCAATTTAGCTCAAGCTTTTTTTAATGAAGAATTTCTGTCTCAATTGATTTCAACTACATGGTAATACAAGAAAAGCAGGATCTGCGCAAGAAAAGCAAAATCTGCATGATCCAACAAACACATGGTATGATTCTCTTTATAATTTGGAGGTCATCGACGCTGCATGCATCATGCATGTTCTTTGGTTCCCCTACCATTGCATTATATGAATATGTATATATATAATTATTTATAGGGCAAATTACATTCAGGTTCCTGAGTTTAAAGGTTATTATTATACAGGTTCACATTTTTTTAAATTATAACATCCAGGTCTCTAGTTTTTAAAAATATTTGGGTCCTTTTTTATTATTAAAAAATATTAAAATTATCATTATACTCTTATCCCTCCCTCTCACCACCCGATCCGGCAGTCGCGCGCTGTCGCCGTGCCACCCCGCACGCCCGCCGGCGGCCGCTCGACACTGCCGGCGGCCGCGCTGGGTCGCACAGTCGCCGGATCGGGAGGAGAGAGAGAGGGAAGGACGGCCGCGCTGGGTTGCGCGGCCGTCGGATCGGGAGGAGATTTCCTCTCTCCCTCCTTCCGATCTGGGGGTCGCTGCGAGTGCGCGGCACCTAGCACAGCCGCCGGCGGTGTCGCACGGTCGAGCAAGGCAGGCGACTGTGCGCAAGGTGGGCGCGGCGACAGCGCGCGGCCGCGCGGCTGCCGGATCGGGTAGGGAGAGGGAGGGGTAAGGGTATAATAGTAATTTTAATATTTTTTAATAATAAAAAAAATAAAAAAGATCCAGATGATAATTTTTTAAAAGCTAGGGACCCCGATGTTATAATTTTTAAAACGTGAACATGTGTGATAATAACTCTTAAATTCAGGAACCTGAGTGTAATTTGCTCTTATTTATATAAAGATAAAATCATTTAAATGTTACCAAACTTTGCTCTCTATTTATTATTTTGATATTTTAAAGGAATATTCTATTCGCATTATTAGTAATATGTATATATCATTAAGAGAGCGTTTAGTTTAATATTATTTTGATATTATATAGAAAAAAATAATTATTTAATTTGATAATATTTTTAAATAATTTTTAAAAAAATTTAGAATTATGAATCAAAAGATGAAATTTAAATGACATGATATTTACGTAACATGACACAACACTAAGATTACATTGAATCAAATGCTCCTTAAGTTAATTTTCAAAATTTTGCTATTGTTTGTTCAATTCATCGATAGCGTATTGTATGCTCCTTCTAATTTGATAGAAAATATTTAATAAATGATGAAAAAATTTATATATTCTTATAAAATTACTTATATTACAAGAGAAAGAGGAATAAATTAAACGTGAATAAAATTGGAAGTATAAGTAAAATTAATGATAATAGAAGTTTAAATTGAAGGATGTGATTGTAATGATTCGCATCTTATATAGGCGTGGAAAAATGGGTCGGCGGGTCGGGTTTGGGTCGAACCCGAATTCGATCCGACCTAAATAACCTCAACCCGAATTCAACCCATTTATTAAATGGGTTAAAATCCATAATCCGAACCAGACCCGATTAATAAATGGGTCGGGTTGGCGGGTCGACCCGACCCATTTATAGAGTATTTTTGATAAATGCCCAACCCGATCCTACCCGATCCTATTATGCCCAACCCGAACCCAACTTGTTTAATAAATAGGTCAAAATTTATGACCCATTCCCAAAATTTGCGGGTCGGATTCGGGTCGGATTTACAGGTCGGATTATATATTGTCACTCCTAATTTTATAGATTAAAAACACAAGAAGCTTAATAGCTTACGGATGTATAAGCAATTTACCGTATTGAATTTAATTTCTATTATGAAATTAATTTCGAGCAAGCTAAGGATAATTGAAATAAAAAATTTTGAGCTAAGCCACCTTAAAATCAAAATTGAATTGATTTGAGCTAAAGTCGGCTCAAATCAACTCAGATTCCTAGCTAAATTCTAAAAAATATAAATATATTTTTACGTTCAATGGATTTGGTTCCCAATTTTTGGGTGAATAAGTTTTAAATGTATCATTTTCTATTGTCCAATCATGTCAATGTGTATTGAAAATATATTACCTATGTTAAATATGAAATTTTGAATTAATTTTAATTATATTTCAAACAATTCAAGGTCAACTCAAGTTTGAATTGAAATCAAGTTCGAGCTAAGAGCTTTGGCTCATGATTCAAATCGAATGTTTTAAATTAATTTTAAACTGATTCAAAAATTGAGCGAGTTTTAAATATTTATAACGCAAACTAAACTCATGGCTTCTATAATAGAGAAGGACTTAGATGAAATAATTCTAAATTTTATAGACTGTAGTACAAGAACTTTAATAACTTGGGAACGTTTAAGAAATTTACCTTGTTGCATTTGAATTTAATATCTACACCTGTGACTTCGGCCTGGACTAGTACTCACCGGGCGGTGATAATAAGACAAAACGGAGAATAAAGGAGAAGAAATCGCCGGGAAGACGACGAAGAGACTTCACGGTCTCTCCATCGTCTCCACAGCGAGAGTGCGGGCCTCCACATATCCTTGGCCCTCGGCCCCCTCTCTCCTCCGTTCTCTGGGGCTGAGCTGAGCCTCTCCCTCCCTCGGCCCTTCCTCTCCCTCATCGACTTTCCGCAGGCAAGTTCGAATCCTGTTGGACTCTTTACCCTCTTGTTTTGTGAGCTTTTTTCCAGTCTTCATGGCGTTTTGAGCTGAAATTTAGCTCTTCGGAGGCTTGTTGTCGATTGTGTTGAGGTTTTTGATGTTTTTAGTTGGATTTTGTTCTATTTATTTGTTTGCTTAGCGTCCAATGCAAGGAGACTGTACTGTGATGCGCTTTTAATCGGAAATACTGGATCTATGGTGGTAATTGATGTTTTCTTGGTGTTGTGGGCTATGAAGAAGATATCCCCGTGGTTAGAGGCATTCGTGTTAATGATGTTTCCATTTTAGATATGGCGTTCTATTTTTTGTTCATTGTTCTATGGGCATTGCGGCTAAACTGCTTCAGGTTGTTATGCGAACGTGAAATAAAGCTGTGATCAATCTAATGGTTGCTGAAGTGAATGCATGAACTCATGAAACGGAACGTCGGTTAAAAAGAAGAGGTTTTAAAGGTGGAAATACTGGGATATAGTATAAAGAAAATGGATGAACAGATAGGCTGTGCTCAACTTGATGCAAAGTACTACAGTAAATTTTACTTGTCATAGGAGATGGATTGGTTTGAAATTTAACAGAAATGGGATTTACAGATGTATAGGATAATATGTGTGTTTTCTTCAGCATTTGTGTGTTCAGTTACTTCATTTATGCCCTATTTGAACGTGTAACTCAGATTCATGAGGGAAACTCCTTTATTTTCTTTTATTTTGTCTATCATTGTTTAATGTTACATTTAAAAAACTTTCCACTTAGTCTAAATCCCTAACACTGTGTGAATCACATTTCTAGTTGTTGGACGATGATTTGAAGCAATCACCATGCACATGTAAAATAGCTGCCTTCTACATAGATGAAGCAAGGTAACTGTCACTGCTCAGCTTTTTACCTCAGCAATGCATGTACTGATCTTAGTGCTGTTTTTTGGTTCTATATGTGCCACATTTGCTACGTTGCAGTCAGTAAATAAGATAAGCATCATATTTCTAGTAAACCAAATGTATCATACTACCATAGCATGGGCCTCTTGTCTGTTCTAGCAACACTTGGGGGTGCTGGGCACTATGCATCATGAAGAAAAACTCATTTTTTTATTTCATATATTCTCTGAGCACTCAGAGGGGACTTGTGTGGCAGACCCTTTTTTTTATATTTTTGACATTTTTTGCATCTTCAAGGTGATTAGAATTGCTCATATTTATAGAGCTACTAATATAGCAGCCAATTATATAGCATCCCTTTCTTGTTCTGATGATGTCGTGTGGAAAGGAGTTATGTTCCTTCCACCCAAATTTTGCGTGATTTTTGACAAGGATCATGCCTTTTGTACTTGATCTTTTCTTTTGCTTTTATAGTATTATAGGCTACAACAAAATTTTTTCTAAAAGAAAAAAGAAAAACTCGTTTTAACATGATAAAGATTCCACCCTTACTAGTTTTAGGGCCGGCGGAGAATTCGAGCAAAACAAGTCAAATTTGATCCATTCAGCATCCTGGCTGAGGACCAACTTTCTTCTTCCTCTTTGTGTGCCACATTGTACTCGCCTTTAGTGAATCTCATTTTCATCTCGTAAACTCTTTTTGTTTGGCTTGGCCTTGGATGTAGGAGCACCTCTATGAACCACGTAAATTGTTGTGTATTCTAATAAATTTCTTTTCTTAGTTGTTTTCTTGCTTTGCCTCTCTTTGTAGGAGCATACATTGCAACTTGAATCTTCCTTGTGCACAATCCATCAATCTTCTTCTTTAGACTTGATCTCTATATCAACAACTTTATTTTAAATAAATCTGGGATATGAGATACAGTTAAATTTTAATCTTAGTATTGATATAGGATATGACCTATCGGCAAAGTTATCTTGATTAATTGTAACCTATTAAACAAGCACACTATTAGTTTCATTTGTTCGTATCCGTTTTACTTTTCTCCTTGTCTTCTCTCCATCAATTTTTCCTTTGCATGGTTTTCTAATGTTCATTTTTTTTTTTTTTTGATGACAACTCCTAATGTTCAGTTTGCTCTCTAACTTTGTCATTGTTATTATCCTGCTATACTAATGATACATTTTGCTATTCTTCTTTTATGAACAAGAACATTCTTGTATGACATGTTAGTTCACATATTACAAGTCCGCCGTGAGTTCTCATGTACAATAATGCATTATTGACAGCAGATTTTGTTGCAATATTCAACCCTGTAGAACTAAATATTGTTGGTCCACATTTAAGATCTATAAAAATATAAAATTATTTTTGGGCCATAATATACAAGCTTAAGCTTTTAGGTGAATTAGTAACTAGAGCGTTTAGGTATCAAAGCCAAAAGTCTCAAGTTCAGACCTTGGTAAGTAGGCGACTCCCAATTATCTTAATATAACTAACATAAGTTTGAAAAAGCATGCCTATGTTGAATTGGTTCCATACTGCAAAGCAAATTAGCTTGTGCGTCAGGTTAGCAATGAGTTGATTTTAATTGAGCTTGTGTCAACCCAAAATCGACTCAAAATTCAAGATATCGACTTGAGTACAATTTCTAGTCAATGCAACTTGAAATGACTCAATTTTGAGTTAACTCAAAATTCGATTTAAGTTGACTCAAAATCAATATTTTTAGAAAAAAACTAGTAATTGGAAAAGATAGAGGTGTATATGAATTGATCCCATGATCTCTTTTTTGTCAATTTTAAGCTCAACCACTATACTTAATGAATATCTATACTATTAGAAAATGAAAAAATATATTTAAATATTTTTGAATCAACTCAAACATGATTTCGATCGATTTACCCTAGACTCGAAATCAACTTGAAACTCGGCTTCAGTCAAAGATATTACTTGAACTAGTGATAAGTCGAGTTGATTTCAATTGAGTTTTGAGTTTCAGTTAAATTTGCTATCCCTATTTGCATCTAATGGAATGTGTAAGAATATAAAATTGTCCCTGGACCATAACCCACTTGCTTATGCTTTTGGATCTGTTGGTAATTGGAGATTTAAGAATTCTTAATTTTTGAGTGGTATTTTGTTATGTGAGGAACTTATCATTAGAAAAATCAATCTAAATACAAGTTTTTTGGTTGATTTCCATTTTATATTGTGTTTGAATTATTGAAGTTGATATGCGTATTGTCCCCCACATTTTGAAACTATCTTAAGATATTTCTTGTTCAACTGCAATTATTCAACTAAAAGTCACTCATTTGATCAACACCACCTTTTGCAGGGGAATATTGTGACTGTACAGATTGCAGGGGGAAGTATAGTCTGGTACAAGATGAAGAAGATCCAAGGCTGGTGAAGTTTGACAAGCCCCTTCCTTGTTTTGGCTGTGGTGTTGGATGGTGTTCGTGAGTATACCATGACTTCTACACATGCTCATGTTTCTTCTTCCTTGTTACCATGACAAACACCATATATTGATGCAGATTATTGCTTGGATGTATCTTTCCTCTCTTATGGTATATTGCAGCATTTCTCTATTTGTGCAAATACTATAACAATGATCCAAGAGAGCGTGATGGACTTGCTGCATGCGCCTTTGCTGTGAGCTCCTATCCCTTTTCTTTTCTGAGTTTTTGAAAATCTTTGTGTGGAAGTTGAGAAAAAGCTGCTACCATCTACCTTTGGTAAAACTATTGCACGTAGGCACAAAGCTCCCACAATGTGGAGCTTAGGTGTGACCTTTTAATACTTGGTTTCTGTTACGGTTTTTGACGTGCCTGTGGAAAATTGGTTTTGGTATTTTCAGAAGTTTTGAAAGTTTAGGTCTGCAATTTCACTATTAGTTTCAGAACTCAGATATCCTGTTGCTGTGTTTTATTGGAACTTGCTAGTAGGAGGATATGCTGAAATGGGAATAATATTGGTGCTGTTTCATTTGAAGGAATATCCTCTTAGTTCACCACATTAAACTGTTGGTAGTTCAATAATTGTGTTAATATACTAGTAGGTTTATTCACTGGCCTAGGCATATGGGTTAATGGGTCTCCATTCACTTGTGTATTTGTCCCACTTTTGCCCTCTCATGTTTTTCACCTAAGTAGTGGTATCATTGCCGATAATTTAGCCGAGATCAAGTGTCTTATGTTGTTTGTGCTATCATAGGTCTTACTAGCTCTACTATGGTTGAGAAATTAAGAGTGGGCGACTCCCACTGTATCACCATGTGGGTTAGTGGGAGTTCCATGCGCATGTGCTTAATGGGTTAAAATAGCCCATTAGACAAAAGACTAATAATGTGGATGGATTTTTGTGTAAGAGAGATGTTGTTGGGAATACACGAGCAATTATCCCACATTAATAGTTAAACAAGCAGCTATGATGTTAATAAGCAATAAGTAGCCCTTTCTATTGGGCTTAGGCTTTTGAGTTAATGGGTGTTTATTTATATATTTGGCTCAACTTGAGCCTCTTAATATTTTCCCCTAACATTAACTTGATAAAATGAACTTTCACAGGCACTTATCTGTACGATCGCACTCTGCATCACTCTAGCTGCAGTACTTCTCTAGCTTTCTCAGGTCTCTGTGAGCAACTTTCTC
The DNA here is from genome assembly GCA_002786265.1 of Apostasia shenzhenica. NCBI lineage: Eukaryota > Viridiplantae > Streptophyta > Magnoliopsida > Asparagales > Orchidaceae > Apostasia > Apostasia shenzhenica. The sequence goes on from KZ451908.1 coordinate 454,591, forward strand.
AACTAGCATGACAACTTAGTAGGAGAATATCGGCAAACGAAGAGCAGCGGCATAATTTGAATGGCGATGAAAAGTCAGAATGAGAAAGTTTGTCGGCCATGAGCTTTTGTCCAAGTGGGACTGAAACAGAAGTAATTCATATACAACTGGTATTTTTTCAGTTCATCTCCATGGCAAAAGGTACACTACTTCACTTAACCGTTAACTCTGTTATCTTGTAAATCAATGTCAATGCTGTATGATAGAGCATAGTCTGAGTAGACATCTATACTTCTTTTTCTTCCCTTTTTTTTTTGGATTTTGTAGAGGCTGTAAGAAATTATTAACAACAACAACCAAGCCTTTATCCCACTAGGTGGGGTCGGCTACTAAGGAAAGAAGAGATGGTCGAAAAGAGAGAGAAAGAGGAGACAAAGTTATTTTTACTGCAGCGAAGGGCTCGGGGATTCCCTTTGCCCACGCCGTCTTTGCCGTCCACGAGCGGCTTCAATCCCTTCGTGCCTTGCCACCGTCGGGGGAACTACGATCGGCGATTAGGGTTGAACACCAGCGTCACGAGCGAGCAAACGACGTTAAAAAAACTCACCGTTAGTTGCCAAGCCGTGATGGTGTGGGACTCGCATGCAAGCGTCGCACACAGAATGACTTCCACAAAATTCACGTGTTAGGCTATTTGACGCAATAATTTTTCGACTCATGTGTTTTTCCCCACTGGAACCATACAAGATTATGAACCATAAAGACCAATACATCAATATGTAAAATATATACATATCATTTATATATGCCTAAAATGAGAGAAGCCAGTATTGTTAAAATTAAACCAAATTAAGAAACAGTTATAATTTATCAAACCAGTTAAATTGATTAATTATTATTTTTTTAAAAAACTCATAAAAATAATATTATTATCTACCAACAATAATAATTTAACAGTAATAATAATAAACTTATTTATTATGTGATTTGTTATAAAACTCTAATTATTATGAATAATAAATAATTTATTATGATCTATCTAATCTGATATGCAGTTTGATTTTATTATCAAACTGGACTAGATAATATATCGATTTAACAATCGAACAAGGCAATTCGGTCCAATTTTTACAACACTGGCCACCGCAAAGCATCGATGAAAACTTTTATGTGAATTCTATCTTTAGACAAAAACACCTCGTGAATATATGATCAAATCGTATGGATATTCAAAAACACCAAAATTATTGCTTTCTAGAACAAAATTCAGTATAAAAAAACAAAAAAGAATATATCAATTAAAAAAAAAAGAGTAAAAGGTAATCAGATTAATCGATTGAACTTTTATCCCACAGATTCAGAACTCTATCAAGGCCCTCTTTGGAATTGGGTTAAAAATCATAGCTAAAATTAGTCAGAGACCAAAATCTTAAATTTATTTTACAAAATATAAAAAATTATTTTATTTCTCATCTCACACAAATTCAACATTAAACAATCACTTTATTTTCACATCCAATACAATTTTCAATAAATCAATCAACTTTATTTCACATCCTACATAATTTTTAATATAACCAACTAACTTTATTTCACATCATACACATTTTTCAAAAATAATTAAAAATTTTATCAAATCTTTTTTTTTCTTATTACCAAACAGAGCCTTAATTTGATCCCTCCATTCTGATTAACGATCAAACACCACAATTTTGAGGTTTTTTTTTCTTTTTTTCTTCTCAATTTTTCTCTTATAAATCATCAAAAGAGATTGCATTAAAATTTGAATAAACTTTAGGGGAAATTACGCTCAGGTCTTAAATTTAACACTTAATATTATGCAAATCAACGTTTTTACAATTTAACATTGGGGTCCCTGAGTTTTAATAAATTATCAAATGAGTTTTTTTTTAATTTTTTTATTATTAAAATTTTTTAAAATACCATTTTACCCTGCCACTCTCTCTCTCTCTCTTCCCGATCCCGCGCACACGCTGCGCGGCCGCGCGTCCAGCGCGCCGTGCACGGAGAGGAGAGAGATTTTGCCTCTCTCTGTTCTCCCAAATCCCTCGCACGCGTTCACCGGATCGGGAAGAGAGAGAGAATGACAGGAGTAAAACGATAATTTTAAAAAAATTTTAATAATAAAAAAAAACTCATTTGATAATTTATTAAAACTCAGGACCCAATATAATAATTTTTAAAACGTAGACCTGCACGATATTAAGCGTTAAACTCAGGGACCTAGGCGTAATTTACCCTAAACTTTAATAATGAATGTAAACAGAAGTAAAATTCAAACTGAATTTTGCAGTCAATTAACAAAAAACTGTAATTATTCTTATCACAAAGAAACGCTAAAAATCCATGAAAATGCATGCAACCCACAATGAAAAATCTTCATGGGAATTCTATGCGAAAGGAAAATGCGTACAAATTAAACAAAAGCTTTTAAGGTTAATAGTAATTAGATCTCTCTAGTTTGAGTCTACACGCAACTAATACCCTCTAGTTTTTAAATTAATTAAGTATTCTTCTAATTAAAAATAATGTGCAAAATAGGTCATTTGACATTAATTAGAATAATTAATAGAGAATATTTTCTTTAATTAATATATCTCAGTTTGAACTTTATTTTAATCTAAAATATTATTTAGTCTTTAAATTAGTCAATTAATTAGAGAAACATATCCTTGAGTCTCTTTATTGATGTCAAAAGACCTATTTGCACATTATCTTAAACTAAAAGATCTACTTGATCCATCACGAGAAAAGTAACATTGTACCAAATAAACATGAGTAGCATAAATATTCTGTAACAAAGTTTAAGATTAAGCATGCCATGTAAGGAAAATGGATAAACTATGTCTCACTTTTAATAAGATTTCTCATAATCATAATCAGATTTGATCGCATGTTAATAATTTCTTACAGCCTCTACAAAATCGGCTGTAAACTTATAATTGGTGTTGCACCAATTGAGGATAAACTTAGAGAAAGTCGGCTTCGATGGTTTGGACATCTAAATCGTAGGCCAATTGAAGCTCCAGTTAGAAAAATTGAGTTATTGGATTTTGCCCATGTACAAAGAAGAAGAGGGAGACCAAAGAAGACATGGCAAGAAACTATAAGGAGTGATCTTAGTTACTTAAACTTAGATAAGAATTTGGTAACTGATAGAGCGCAATGGAAACAAAGGATTCATGTAGCCGACCCCACCTAGTGGGATAAAGGCTTGGTTGTTGTTGTTAATAATTTCTTACAGCCTCTACAAAATCCAAAAAAAAAAGGGAAGAAAAAGAAGTATAGATGTCTACTCAGACTATGCTCTATCATACAGCATTGACATTGATTTACAAGATAACAGAGTTAACGGTTAAGTGAAGTAGTGTACCTTTTG
>KZ451908.1:457979-487374 GCA_002786265.1 Apostasia shenzhenica
CAAAAGGTACACTACTTCACTTAACCGTTAACTCTGTTATCTTGTAAATCAATGTCAATGCTGTATGATAGAGCATAGTCTGAGTAGACATCTATACTTCTTTTTCTTCCCTTTTTTTTTTGGATTTTGTAGAGGCTGTAAGAAATTATTAACAACAACAACCAAGCCTTTATCCCACTAGGTGGGGTCGGCTACATGAATCCTTTGTTTCCATTGCGCTCTATCAGTTACCAAATTCTTATCTAAGTTTAAGTAACTAAGATCACTCCTTATAGTTTCTTGCCATGTCTTCTTTGGTCTCCCTCTTCTTCTTTGTACATGGGCAAAATCCAATAACTCAATTTTTCTAACTGGAGCTTCAATTGGCCTACGATTTAGATGTCCAAACCATCGAAGCCGACTTTCTCTAAGTTTATCCTCAATTGGTGCAACACCAATTATAAGTTTACAGCCGATTTTGTAGAGGCTGTAAGAAATTATTAACATGCGATCAAATCTGATTATGATTATGAGAAATCTTATTAAAAGTGAGACATAGTTTATCCATTTTCCTTACATGGCATGCTTAATCTTAAACTTTGTTACAGAATATTTATGCTACTCATGTTTATTTGGTACAATGTTACTTTTCTCGTGATGGATCAAGTAGATCTTTTAGTTTAAGATAATGTGCAAATAGGTCTTTTGACATCAATAAAGAGACTCAAGGATATGTTCTCTAATTAATTGACTAATTTAAAGACTAAATAATATTTTAGATTAAAATAAAGTTCAAACTGATATATTAATTAAAGAAAATATTCTTTATTAATTATTCTAATTAATGTCAAATGACCTATTTGCACATTATTTTTAATTAGAAGAATACTTAATAGAGGGTATTAGTTGCGTGTAGACTCAAACTAGAGAGATCTAATTACTATTAACCTTAAAAGCTTTTGTTTAATTTGTACGCATTCTCCTTTCGCATAGAATTCCCATGAGATTTTTCATTGCGGGTTGCATGCATTTTCATGGATTTTTAGCGTTTAAGTCTTTGTGACAAGATAATTACAGTTTTTTGTTAATTGACTGCAAAATTCAGTTTGAATTTTACTTCTGTTTACATTCATTATTAAAGTTTAGGGTAAATTACGCCTAGGTCCCTGAGTTTAACGCTTAATATCGTGCAGGTCTACGTTTTAAAATTATTATATTGGGTCCTTGAGTTTTAATAAATTATCAAATGGGTTTTTTTTTATTATTAAAATTTTTTAAAATTACCGTTTTACTCCTGTCATTCTCTCTCCTCCCGATCCGGTGCATGCGTGCGAGGGATTGGGAGAACAGAGAGAGGCAAAATCTCTCTCCTCCCGTGCACGCGCGCTGGACGCGCGGCCGCGCGGTCTATCTGCCAGCGGCCGCGCAGCCTGTGCGCAGGATCGAGAGGAGAGAGAGAGAGTGACAGGGGTAAAATGGTAATTTAAAAAATTTAATAATAAAAAAATTTAAAAAAAAACTCATTTGATAATTTATTAAAACTCAGGGACCCCAATGTTAAATTGTAAAAATGTGGACTTGCATAATATTAAGTGTTAAATTTAAGGACCTGAGCGTAATTTCCCCTAAAGTTTATTCAAATTTTAATGCAATCTCTTTTGATGATTTATAAGAGAAAAATGAGAAGAAAAAAAAGAAAAAAACCTCAAAATTGTGGTGTTTGATCGTTAATCAGAATGGAGGGATCAAATTAAGGCTCTGTTTGGTAATAAGAAAAAAAAAAGATTTGATTAAAATTTTTAATTATTTTTGAAAAATGTGTATGATGTGAAATAAAGTTAGTTGGTTATATTAAAAATTGTGTAGGATGTGAAATAAAGTTGATTGATTTATTAAGAATTGTATTGGATGTGAAATAAAGTGATTGTTTAATGTTAAATTTGTGTGAGATGAGAAATAAAATAATTTTTAAAATTTTTGTAAAATAAATTTAAAATTTTGATCTTGGTTAATTTTAGCTATGATTTTTAGCCCAATTCCAAAGAGGGCCTTAATAGAGTTCTGAATCTGTGGGATAAAAGTTCAAATCGATTAATCTGATTACCTTTTACTCTTATTTTTTTTTAAATTGATATATTCTTTTTGTTTTTTTTATACTGAATTTTGTTCTAGAAAGCAATAATTTTGGTGTTTTTGATATCCATACGATTTGATCATATATTCACGAGGTGTTTTGCTAAGATAGAATCACATAAAAGTTTTCATCGATGCTTTGCGGTGGCCAGTGTTGTAAAAATTGGACCGAATTGCCTTGTTCGATTATAAATCGATATATTATCTAGTCCAGTTTGATATAAAAATCAAACTGCATATCAGATTAGATTAGATCATAATAAATTATTTTTTATTCATAATAATTAGAGTTTTATAACAAATCACATAATAAATAAGTTTATTATTATTACTGTTAAATATTATTGTTGGTAGATAATAATATTATTTTTATGAGTTTTTAAAAAAAATAATAATTAATCAATTTAACTGGTTTGATAAATTATAACTGTTTCTTAATTTGGTTTAATTTTAACAATACTGGCTTCTCTCATTTTAGGCATATATAAATGATATGTATATATTTTACATATTGATGTATTGGTCTTTATGGTTCATAATCTTGTATGGTTCCAGTGGGGGGAAAAACACATGAGCTCAAAAAATTATTGCAGTCAAATAGCCTAACATGTGAATTTTGCGGAAGTCATTCTGTGTGCGACGCCTTGCATGCGAGTCCCACCATCACGGCTTGGCACTAACGGTGAGTTTTTTTAACGTCGTTTGCTCGCTCGTGACGCTGGTGTTCAACCCTAATTCGCCGATCGTAGTTCCCCCGACGGTGCAAGGCACGAAGGGATTGAAGCCGCCTCGTCGACGGCAAAGACGGCGTGGGCAAAGGGAATCCCGAGCCCTTCGCTGCAGTAAAAATAACTCTGTCTCCTCTTTCTCTCTCTTTCGACCATCTCTTTCTTTCCTTCCTTGCTGCCTGTTACAGAGGAGCTTGGCTTTATTTTGTCGCCGACGAGCAGCTGTCACCGAAGATGCTTATGTATCTCAAACATGACAAATTTTCTCATATATGTATCTCAAACGTAGCAATTTTGTTTATATATGTATCATACTATATCTCATAAGTTGTAATTTTTATCACATATGTATTATAAAATATCTCATTTGTAGTAAATTTTATCATATATGTATCATATATCTCATATGTAGCAATTTTTATCACATATGTATCATAAAATATCTTATATATAGCAAATTTTGACATTTATGTATCATAAAATATTTTATACGTAGCAAATTTTATCATATATGTATTACAATAGCCCGCTAAAAAAATAATTAGGGTTCACCAGCGTCACGAGCGAGCAAATGGCGTTAAAAAAACGCGCTATTAGTATTGACTATCGAGCCGTGATGGTGGGACCTGCACGCAAGACGTCGCAAGCCGAATGGCTTCCGCAAAATCCATGTGTTAGGCTATCCGCAGTGAAAGAATAAAATAATTTTATTATATTAAAAATTGCATACAAATAAAATGAAAGTAATTATTATAATAAAAATTATAAAAAATGTAAAATGAAATGCGTTTTTATATTTGATTTTGTAATTTTGTTTTAATTTGATTATGTTTTAAGGCTTTATTTGATTTAAAAGTTGAATTTTCAATAAGAAAAAAAATAATTTATCAAATTTAATGAGAAAAAAATTTAATTTAATATTAAAAAGTGCGAAAAAATGTGATAAAATTAATTCTAATATATATTTGTATTCAATGTTAAATTAAATTAAATTTCATAATTAAAATGTGTTGAGCAAAAAAAGAAATTGAACCATACAAGCCCCTTAATAGCTGCTTATATGTATATATATATTCAAAACAAATAATTAAAATCAAGTCATTTAATCCAAGAAAGTATATTAGTAATGTAAATCTCATAATTAAATCAAACTCAATTTGCAATAAAAAATTTATACACAGATGATAGCCCAACTTCGTTCTAAGTAACTTCTTTCAAGCTCCCTTTGAGTCTCCATCGACTCAAACTCAAAAACTTCAATTTAAATATAAGATCTACGTGGTCAAACTCAGACTCAAACAAAATAAGATTCAAGTGCAAGAGGAAAATGGTTGGAATCACCTTTCCAACACATTTCAGTCAAAAAATGTAAATAAGCAGCAGCAGCATCACCAACAATTTTCAGTAATCTTCCATCAAAAAAATAAATAAAAATTCAGTAATCAATAAGCCCAAAAAAGCAAGTTTTTTGATTGATCCTCAGACCTCATAATTCATCGCTTTATACATTATAAACACATGATCTCTCAATCATCAACCAACAACAAGCATCTGGAACTCGAATGATGCAGTTAGTATGATTCATTCTTCAATCATCTGGAGAATTTAATATTAGGATTCCTAGCGTGAGATTTCGAAGATGCTGATTCTTTCCATTTCGATCCACCGCCATTAAACCGAGAAGAAATGCTCCAAATTGAATCCTCAGGCCGAGCTTTCGCCGTCAACTGAGACGATTTAGTACTCGAACTCGACTTCAGAAATGGGTTCTTGTTCTTTCCCATCCCATTCGCAAGCAACCACCTTGATCCAGATTGCTCCTGAATGGCGTTCCCCCATTGCCACTTCCTTGCAGCTTCAGTCTTCAAACCAGCAACATGAACTTCAGTTACTTTAAACTGGGAAATCTCATTCAAAGCTGCTTCCTTTTCGGATTTCGAAACTGCTTCAAAATCCGATTCGGAGTCATCCTCTTGTTCCTTGCCGCCTCTATCTGAAACAGAGCTGAAAATTTTCGGTCTGGGGGAGACAAAAACACGTTCCACTTGGATCAAAGCAAGCATTGGGGTGCCCACAGGCTCATAGTTGCGAAATGGATCTCGAAGCTGCACCATTAATGCTACTGTGAAGTTGTTCTCCAATAAGCCCCATCTCCTAGCTGAGCTTCTTGCTCCCTTTTTATCACCTTTCCGACCTCCCATAGAAAATTCAGTAGATTTGGCATGATGGGCAGAAAGGATCTTTGAAGTCCGATCACTGAGTTCGTCTTCTTCGTCAATGATTCCCATATCTAGCCTCGTCCACTCATCGAGAGTTATGGATAATCCCATAAGGTCGTCAACAGTATCGCCGTTATCTTTAACATCAAGAAGCTGCAATCCGGCAGCACCTTCTAAGCAACAGGATCTAAAGACGTTAGCATCCTTTCCTTCTTCAAAGGATTGTGACGGCGCATCTTCTTCGGACATTCCGGATTGTACCTTAAGTCCCTCAATCGACAGAGCTTCAACTTTGCCCATAGCTAATGGAGCAAGATCTTCGAGCAAAACGTATTCGGAGTTTGAATCCGCTTCCATGTCAGCTTTATTTCTCGAGTTATTGAACTTTTTGGAATCAAGACTGTGAAAAGAGCAAAAGTTTGTTAATTATGAGTAATGGGGGCAAAAAAAACATCAGAACAGTATAACAAAATCGCGCAGTATATTATTTCGAACAAACCTCTCCTGCTGTTTCATCAATGAGAATTGAACCAACCACAACGTACTATCATGAATAAATCTCAAGTCTCAAACCACTAAATTGTTGTTTGTTTGCCCAAGTTTAACTTTAACCAGAACTGAAATTAATCTTATAGACGATATTATATACAAATTTCAATATTAACCTAACAATATTTCAAATCCTACAAAAACTACAATATTAAAATCAACTTCTTTTCATATCATATATAAGTTTGAAACTAAAAAGAATAACTTTATTTCACATCCTATACATATCGCAAAATAAAAACATCAACTCAAAGGTTATCTTTTACCTAAATTAAAAATAAGCAACTCAAGTTCAAGTTAGTTGACCTAGGCAGCTTAAAGTTTAAAAAATAGTTGCGGCATTTCAAATTTTATGAAGAAGCCAGCACGTAGGTAATATTCAGAGTTTTTCGTAATATGTAGGTAATTATCTCAAAAATTTTGGTTGTTCAAATAGCTTTAAACTGTCATAAACTACCTTAAACTATTTCTTGATTGGTAAAATTTGTGGGTTAAAACTTTGTATCATAGTAAATCTATCCACATATTCACAAATTTGAATGCACTAAATACTTGAGTGACTTAACTTACAAGTTAAATTGCTTCAATTGCGTTTCTACGACTATAAGCTCTAATATAAAAAATCAACTATATTGCGCATGTTAGATAAATTTCAATAATAAAATCCACTTTATTTCACAATCTATAGCCTACACAATTGATCCTATTTGGTTGTAAGACCAAAGATGATCTATGAATGATTTTTTTTTTTGATGGAGTAATGAAAATTTTGAGTTGGCTTGAGATATATGAATGATGAGAAATAAAATGGGTAATGCTAAAATTTACTTATAATGTGAAAAAAAAATAGTTGTATTAAAAATAGTGTTGAAGGTAAAATAAAGTGGATTTTCTATACTATAGTTTGTGTAGGATGTGATAAACTTATTAATTTATTATTATTATTATTATTTTGTTTTATAAATGCGAGGATTATGTTGGCCTAGGTATGACTAATGTAGTCATGCAACCAATGAGTTCTAAATAGCATTCATTATTGCATAACATACATATATAATAATATATTCTCTCTCTCGCCCAAAAAATAACTCTCCAACTCTTGTGTATTAAACGGTTCAAATTGAAAAACCGAATTAAACAAATTAAATTTAGTTTGTTTGGTTTGACAATGGTTTTATAGTTGAATTTATTTGGTTAACTTAAGTTCACTTTTATATCTACGAAAACCGAACCAACCAAATTAATCAAATATCGCATACCATCCACTAATCTATTTTGCGACAAGATAATATTATCAGTATATCTATGAAAATAAAATCTATCAATTTCCTCCTCTAAGCAGTGCCTCGTATTTACTATTTCGATCTTGCTGACATAAAGGTATTTTTTAGTATAAATTATTAATCAAATTCTATATAATCCGTGCCACCTATTCCGAGTTAGTCGATTGATTTTTCCTTTTGAAATTATATCACTCCCTTGTTTTTTTCATGATCATAATTTTATTTTTGTAGTTGTGAAATCTAGCAGTAATATTTTATATTGCTGTAAGATAAATTTTTTTAAATTTTTTAAATAGAAATTGTGGTTTTAATTGAACCAGACTGAACCAATCGAATTTTTATTTGGCCAGCTTCTTTTTGGTTTATAATCTTATTTGATTGGCTTGGCTCTTAAAAATTTAAAACCGAACCCGATATTTATTTTTTGTTAGGTTAACTCAACCGAGTAAACTAACCGAATGTACAACCCTATCAGAAAGTGTTGTTTGTAAACGATTATACTCTCGAATTTAATATCTCAATTGCGGCTGCTTCATCAAATTGGACTATGCTTTCCAAAAACATCTAATCAAAGTTATTTATTGGATACAATGATTTATGAAGATCATGATAAAAATTAAATTTTTCAGTATAAAAAAACTTACCTATGAAATGATTGGGGTACAGATGAAGCCTCCCAATCAAGTTGTTGCATTGAGCTTCCAGTTATGTCTTCCAAAGGCATCAGCTTGTTGGCCTGCATAGACAGCTTCTCAACTCCAATGGAAGCCAAGTGCTGCAAAATTTCCATAACATCAGAGCCCATTTCTGCAGGCATCACTACAGGCTTGGAGAACTGCATGACCAAGCTTCCCTTGTTCTTAGAATCCTTGAACAGATTTGGGCTCATCGAGCGCAAAAAACCGCCATCTTTCGTCTCTACAAAAGGTCCCAAATTTTCGCCAAGAGGAGGTAATTCAAGTGGTTCCCCAGGGAGGAGATGAATTGGACTACCGAATCCGCTCTGGCTCGCAGTCGGAGAGTTATCAAAGACTTTCTCGTCCAATCCCCATTCGCGCAACAAAGCTTCTGTTTCGACATCCTCGAGAGTTCTGTTCATCAATTTTCCTTTCATGCTTTGGTGTATATCTTCATTTACTGAACTGATTTCATGAACGACTGAATGGAAATCAAAACCTTCGGAGTCCCTACCACAATTTATCTCCTCATCAGCTCCTATGGAGAAGCCTAACAAGCCGTCTTCTGAGATGAAAGATTCTTTCTTGAACTGCTTCCACAGCTGTTCTCTTGGCGACTCTGGATCCCCGTCAGAGATCAAACCTTCAGAGGTTTGCTCTGCGTCTAACATGCTTAAAAACTCCATTGCAACCTCTTCAGTGAGATCATCCAAACTGCGAGATCGGTTCTTCATGCTTCCTGCCCTCTGGTTCGGCTCTGCATCATATGAGCTCAATTTATTGAAAGCATCAGTAGTTGGCTCCGGAAACCCAAATTTCTCCGGCTCTTGGGTTAAGGTGCCATGGAAGGTAGAGTTTTGATCTTTTTGAATCATCCGTACTCTTGTTTCTTGATCAAACAAGAAGCCCTCATCTCGCTTTAGATTCGTCTCCCCTTCAACTGCCTCAGAACCCAATTCTCGAATCGAAGTTGCAATCTCAATCCCACGTTCAATCACCATGAAATCAGGCACTTGAATCTCCTCCACATTTGGCTCACAGGGCTCCCCCAACACACAACACTTCTTCATTTCAGGTGAATCCTTCTTCGAAAGAATGGAATTTGCCCCTGCATCACCATCAATCTTCTGAATCATCATCCCTGATCCTGGAACCTCAGGGCTCGCATCCATCTCATGGGCCTTCACATAATCCACTGAACCAATCTTCATCTCCTGAAGGATTCCAACTCGCCTAATGCTGTTCATCTTCTCCCTCTTCTCATTCAAAACCTCTAAAATTTTCTTCTCACCAACAGCATTCCCAGAAATCATTGAGAATCCAAAGCTAACATTCAGCTTACCTCCACTTGCCTTGCCGGATAAACGAAAAGACGTGCTCCATTCCCCGGAACTCTTTCCCTCCTCTAGCTCTTCCAGATTTAGTGGCAAGAGCCGAGTGAGGTCGACCCGGTGCTTCCCCAAGTCGATCCCCGGAGCTCCCAAAACAGTCGCGTAGAGCAGAGAATGCCTCGCCTCATACTTCGCCGAGCCCTGAGGCCCGTTGCGGCTGCCGTAGACTGAGCAGCGGCAGGTAAGCGTCTCGTTGAACTCAGCAACCCCGCGACAGACACGCGCGGGCCGAGTATGGGAGGAGACAAGATCAGCGTTAGTTCGCCGCCAGTGGACGCAGAAGCTGGCGTCGGCGAGGACCGGCGAGATGTTCTCGATCGTGTGCACGTGGAGGAAGAACATGCAGTCGAACCGGCGGTGCCGGATATGGGAAAGAGCCTTGAGAGGCCTCCAATTCCAGAGAGACGGCTTCTTCTCCTTGGGATCAGCGTCGAGAGGCGTGTGGGTCTTGCCAGCAGACACGGACCTGTGGCCGGACGACGGCGCCGGACGGCCGCGCCGCCGCTGGTGCTTGGGCTCAACCTGGAGAGCCCTGCTAAGTGCTTCAATCTCTCGGAAGAAGCGACCATTGGCTGGATCAACCGAAGCCCCTTCACCACCTCGCATTCTTCAAAACCTTTTCGGATTCCCCGTTGCCGGAGCTTCGGATAGCAGAAAACACCCCGCAAAAGCAACAAATTTCAAAAATAATCGACAAATCGAACAAACCCAATAGAGAAATTCGAAACCCTAACACCCAAAAAAGCAGAGCAGCTCTGGTTCTGTTTCGAAGAAGAAGAGAGGAGAAGAAGAGAGGAACGATACGCCGGGTTCAGTCGCCGGAGAACAAGAAAGGAACTTTGAGCATTTTAAAGGTGGTTGCTATCTTCACCCCGAGTTTCGTATACAGAGCAAAATATGGGGGTAGAGTTCGTTCATCGTTGGTAGTATCGGCGTAACATTATCACTATCCTTTTATTGTTTCGCACGAAAGCTTCGTATGCGATGTTATTAGCTGGTCAAGTGTGTCGCATGCGACCTCTTGGTCGTAGCTCTACAGGCGCTTTCGCTAGCAAATCTTCTCGAATAAATTACAACTATATTCCAAACTTGTTCATGTTTGAATTTTAATCAAATTTAATTCAATTTTGTTGAAATTAACGAATATTTAGCAAATTAAAAATTCAATTAAGTAATAATCATTAAACTAATATTTCTAATTATACCACACATTTAATATAGTATATAAATAATAAATAATATTATTATTAGCATTGAAAATAAATAAAAATATTATATACTGTAAAAGCGCATACCTTCAAACTTCCTACACATTTCACATATATATAATTATAAATATAAATATTTTTTGAATTTAATAATTTTATTTGAAATAAATTAATTTTTCTTTTAAAAAAAATTGTAATACTTGATGTTTGCTGCGGGGGTGGTTATCTAGTTGAGAGTGGAACAAAAATATTTTGAACTCTGTATTTTTTAGTGCAATTATTTGCGATGAATAATTTTATTATGAGATGTGTGAAAATATAAGATTAGTTATTATTTTAAGATATATAGACATATCATTTTAAAATTAAAAAATTAAAAATATCTTTAATAATCTAAATTATTTGCATACAAATATATGTTTTACATATGAACAAATTTTACTCGTATAGTAAATATTTTGTACAATAATAATAATAAGAATTAAGTATAAGTAAGCATTATATGACAATATTCTTAAATAGATTATTTGTTTCACATAGGTTTATAAAATTAAAATATTTCATCTAGGTTTTTCCCACTTAAAAATTATTCTACGTAGATTTTTTTTAGAAATTCAATCTAATTTGATAGTTAAGCTATATATATATATATATATATATAATATGACTTGTTGATCAAAATTAAAAAAAAATACTCTCATAAAATAATCTTATATAATAGTCATTTGAATTTATATATTATTATGTGCACATTGAATATTACAAATTATATAATATAAAAAAAATATTCTATTAATAAGTGAATTTTAAAATTCCTTTTATTTTCTCTCCCCTTTTCTCTCTCTTCTCAACTCCAATCCTCTCCTTTGACTACAACTAAGACGTGTTCATCACTTCACTCATGGTACTCTCTTCATTCTCATTCTCACCTTTTTAATTCTTTTTCCTTCTCAAATTCTTACAAAATCATCACTTCTCGATTATATATACCCTATCTCATGTCAATATTTTAATACTAAAACTACATTATCTGTCCTATAAGATAATAATACTATTGCATAACTCCCTATTAAATCGTTATTTTACTTTGTGTAATTCATATCAGTGTCGCAATGTTTCTCATATTGAGAAAGAAAAGAGAAGAGATAAACAATAATCCGTTGAATGAAATTTTTTTTGTAAAATGTATTTAATGTATTTTGGTAGTTTATTTAGGTGATGATCATATTTCATTCAATACAATCAAACTAATTTATTTAATAGATGATTATATTTCATCCAATACAATTAAACTCAACTTAATGCATTGACATCTAATATTTTTATCACATCTTTTTCAAGTTAATTGCTAATTTGCCATTAACGAAAGTAATTTTGTCATTTGTAGGACATAAATAAATATAAATAATATATATATATATATATATATATATATATAGATTAACAAATATGTCAGCATATTGTATTATAATTCCGCTTAGATATTATCATATTACTAAAATTTAAGTAGGATTACAAAAACTTTAGTAGGACGCAAAAATAAATTTATTTCTTAAAATTTAAAATTGAATGAATTAAATCATAATAAATAGTTATTCTATTTTATTCCCATAATTTTGCGGGCCCAACAATCAGCAAACAGCGAACAGCATTATTTGTCAGTCGCCAATGAGAAAATAGCAAGCGTGGGTCCCTCATGACGTCGCACTCTAATTAAAAAAATATAAATTAAATTAATAATAGCGGCGCCGGGGTCGACGAGGCCGCTCAATTTCGAATTTGAATTTGAACAGTGGGCCCATTACCTGGTAGGCCCAACAAAAGGTGGGCCCATGGGCTGATGGGCCCCAAATTTATTTTTTAATAAAATTTGTACAACTTAGCAGTTCGTGATCAGCTCCAAACGCACCAAATGGTTCAAATCAGTTTTAAAATTCGGTCTCAGTTTAACTTTTGATTTTAATTTCACTAACGAAATAGAAGTTTCGATTTCAGTATTTTCAACGACTTTAGCATAAGCAAGCCGATTTCTTAAAACCAATATCTTCGACTCAAAAGCCTGAATTTTAAAAAGTCGTTTAGTTTTGGACGAAACTAAACCGAAAGTTTTAGATCGAATAGTCTCGGTGAAATATAGAATTATAATGTAAAATTTTCTTTGAAAACATATTTAAAAGTATATTTTATTAAATATTGTTGAATTGCTACAAAATTATTCTTGACTAGAACTTCACAATGGAATAAAAAATATGATTTAGGCTTATGAGATTTCGCTCTACTACAAGTGCTCCTACATCAAAAAAAAAAAAATTATTGCGTTTAAACTTATTTGCTAAATTTTTTATGATAGTTTCATGATTTTGTTTCGAGCTAAACCTAAAAGTGATTTAAATCATTTTACACAAATTGTAATATAAAAAATATTATATTACTTCACATACTTAATAATTTTTAATAAAAATATCAAATTTATTTCACATTCTAGACTAAAATATTCAAATCGAATATTTTGATCTAAGATGTGAAATAAAATTAATATTTTTATTAAAAATTATTGAGTATGTGAAGTAAAATAATATTTTTTATATTAAAATTTGTGTAGAATGATTAAAAAATTTATTTATTATTATTATTTTTTTAAACTAGTACAATTTTAGTCTTCGCGCCAAACATGACCTTTACTTTTCTTATCTAAAAGCTAGTTTTCAAAGTGGATTCATGTATTTTCTTAGCTGTTATTGCTCTGAGTCAAGGTTTTAAAACTCGACTAAGATGACTGAGTTTCAATAGCATCAAATAAGTTTCGGTGAAAATGACTCGAAAAAACTACCAAGTTTCAGTCTTAGCTAAAACTCCATAGATTGATAGATGTGGTCGAATTTCATCTAAAAATACCGGAACTCATCTCTATCTAAAAATAATGTTTAATAATAATTCTTAATAAATTTATTTTTAAATTTATGAAATTTAAATAATTTATAGAAAAAGTCAAGAGTAGTAATACTAAACCTATTGAAACTGTTGAAACTGCTGAAACTAATACGAAACATCTTATGAACGAAATTGAAATCAAGATCGAGGATTTTTTTTTGATGAAAAGAAATCGAGTTTTAAAATCTTGCTTTGAGTATGTTGGTATTACTTATTTTTTTGGGTAGGTTTGAGACATAGAAGTGCTTATGCATCTTTGATAATAATACCCAAAAGAAATTTTAAATAGTAAAATATACTACTTGAGTTGGTAGGGCAGATGTGAGTAGTTCTCAAGAATATATATATATATATTATTAATAATTTTTTATTTATTTAACTATTAAACATAATTATTTATATATGTTACATTATATTTTGAATATATAATTATAAATTACACTTATTTCATCAAATTTAAAAAAAATTAAATTTTTTAGTTTATTTAAAGAAAAAAATCTAGTCATTCAATGAGAAAGATATATTTAAAATATAAAATAATATATATAAAAATCTAATTTTAAGGATTAAATAAGTAATAATTGGTGTGGATCTTAGTCTATTGATGTTCCCAGTCTGTCCTAAGTTGCCATTTATGTTCCCAAGCTCTTCCCTTTTAAGGGAGCGTTTGGTTCAGTTTTATCTCAATGTCAATGTTATTTAGATGTCATGTTATCTAAATGTCATTGTTATTCATCAATGGACATTTGTTTGGTTCAATATTATAATATTAGAAAATATCAATGCTATCCAAATTATTTTTGTTTAGTTGAAAGTTATTGACATTATAATGATAAATTGATGGTGTTATCTAGATGTCAGCATGTAATGACATTTTTATAATTAATTATAATATTATTTAAAGATGTCATTAAACCAAACAATTACTTTCTAAAGATAACATAACATAACATTGAGATAACACTGAACCAAACGCCCCCTAAGATAAATTAAATTTGATCATTGAATCAAATTGATCAAATCATTGACTAGATTTAAGCGAGCTAACTACCGATTCTTTCTTTTAGTTTGAGTTTTTTTATCAATTTAATTTTTAATCGATATTAAATCCAATCGAGCAAGTTTAAAATTTGATCGATAAGAAAATAAAAGAATATTTATACATATTAGGTCCCTGCAAATTAGAAAAATTAATTTAAAATCATAATAGCTAACAGGTTAAACTAAGGAGACTGTTATAAATGTGACTAAATTATCAAAATGAATACACTACTTTAAATTAATTTAAAAAAGAGAAGATACATATGACCATATGTGAAAAACTGAGAGTTGGCCAAAAAAAAAGGGGGTAAATTGCACATGGGACCATGAAGGTGGAAGAGCATTATAAATTAGACCTAATATTTTTTTAAAAAAATCTCAATTTAAATCTTTGAAATTATAAAAGTTACTATAATTTAATTCTCTTTCACGATCTCACCGTTTCACTAGTTTATTTCGATAGATTGCGTGAAATTTAATCATTTTTATTAGTTTGAGTTCTTTAGATTGAATGGATGCCTGTATAAAATTACACATAAATCAAAATCAATAAATACATATTAAGATTCATGACATGTGGGTGGCAAAATGCTTCACGGGTTGAACCAAGTTGACACTAATTTAATCCCATTGCATTTGCTCAGTCTAAATCTGACCTGTTTAATAATGAAATTTTCAAACCCGATCAGTGCCGAGTTTAATTAATTAAAAAAATTAACTAATCAAAATCCAACACGACCTGATAATGCGACCGTAGTATCCGATCCTCTAATGACCAATGAATGAGTTTGCACTTATAACCCAAATTTTTTGATTTGGTTCTTAGCATGCTATCTCCTACTTCAAACTTCACAGCAGATGATATTCATTAGAATATGAAATCATGCATCTCTTAATGTAATTCATTTAAAATCTGACACTAAAACGAATGTGTTTCACTGATTTCGAATAGATTTCGATGAAAACTGATCTAAAAAAGTTGCGGATATATAAATAACATAAAGTATAAAGTTTATTGTGTGATTTTAGAATTTGATGGGCCTTTTCCTTTAGGCCCATTTTCACAAAGCCCACCAAACTGTTAAGCCTAATGATGCTCTTTATCTGTGTCCTTAATTGTAATTTCCTGTACCGGCTCTTCCTCCCTTTCGTGAGACTTGTGGAAGCTTCTATCTGCTTCCTGAACCTCCTCAGAACAATCTTCTTCGTCGCACTACGCACTCTATATAAATTCCTCCCGATCCTCCTCCTTGCGATCAAGAAATCTTCCAAGAGCAGATCTGATCGAGATGGATTTCAGGATTTTCGGCTTGGAGAACCCGGTGCTCTCCGCTCTGAATCATCTGGTAGAAGTGCCGGAGGAGACGGAGAAGGCGTTCAACGCGCCGACGCGGACGTACGTGCGGGACGCGCGGGCGATGGCTTCGACGCCGGCCGACGTCAAGGAGCTGCCGTCGGCCTACGAGTTCGTCATCGACATGCCCGGCGTCAAGTCCGGCGAGATCAAGGTCCAGCTCGAGGACGACAGCACGATCGTCATCAGCGGGGAGCGGCGGCGGGACGAAGAGAAGGAGAAGGACGGGAAGTATCTGCGGATGGAGCGCCGATTGGGGAAGTTCATGCGCAAATTCTCCCTGCCAGAGAACGCCAACCACGAGGCGATCTCTGCCGTCTGCCGCGATGGGGTTCTGATCGTCACCGTCCAGAAACTGCCGCCGCCGGAGCCGAAGAAGCCCAAGACGATCGAGGTTAAGGTTCTGTGAATCGTGCCTTCGTTGCTTTCCAGATCTATTCTGTTCGAATAAGTAGTTTGTGTCGAGAGTATGAATCTGTGATGTGATGTGATGTGTTTTTTGTTGTTGAAGTTCTAGCAAGAAGTTTAGAGATCTTTGTCTATTTTGAACTCGTGTGCTTCAATCTAAAATATCATCTCTGATTCCCTTTATCCTGATTTTCCGATAGATTCAAAACTTCTTCAGAATCTAACATGGTGGGGACACCGATCAAACAATTTGATGGCTAGAATATCACATTGCTCTATCAAATTAATTAAAGTTAATTAAAAATTTTCATATTAGTTCTATCCAGATTTAATTTGAATTAATTTCATTTGAGAAAAAAATCAAAACTACTCTAAAAAGATTTGAAGACTGTCAAATTTGAAGCAAATTTTGTTTAATTATAATAAAAATAGTTTTATATTTACTCTAAGTTTATTTAGTATTTTTATTTTTAATATTAATTATTGTATTTTTTAATTTTATTATGGAATCTCTATATATAAAGACCACCTTGCATTATCATAGGAGAACTTATTTTGATTAATAAAATTATGTTTGAGTTTTCTCAAAATTTAAATTCATGTCAATATTTCTGTAAAAAAAAAAGTGAGGATAAGAGAATTTTTTTAATAACCTAGTTATCCTCTAGAGTGAAAAAAAAAAAATCTATCTTCCTCATCCTACAACCCTCAACCTCAACACTCTCAATAATCAACAACACTGTGCCACTCTGCCATCACAACTCACTGGATCAACATTGTGGCACTTGAGCTCAAAGAGCAGATGGTTTTGCTCTCCTAATTTCCATCTGGGAAACTTAAGAACAGAGAAATTTAAAAGGTATTGAAGTCCTTAGTAGCAGAGAGGAGTCGGACTGATGCGGGACAATATAATAAAATATATGCAAAGAGATCAGCAAGTGTGAGCAACATATTTATCTCAACTAACTATCAGAAAAATTCAAATTTTAACTATATGATGACAAAGAAAATAATGAAACCCTCAAAATCAGACCTATTACAATTTTAAATAAATTGAATCTAGAATAATTAAAAAAATTACAAATTCAAATTACGACTAAATTGATTTTCAATAAATCAGAAACGTGACAATAGGATTTGGATTCCGACAATAATTAACAAAATAATTATTTATTCTCAATAATGTAAAATCACCTTGCAAAGCAATTTTTGAACAAATCCAATAGGAGAAGAAAAATCCCCAATAATTGATTAGTTAGGTTAAATATTCACTAAAATTCATACCTCAGTCAAAAAATTCAAAAACTAAAATGTAATTTTCTCAAATTAAGGTCGGCTTTTTGAGCCCTTCATGCAGCTTGAATCAACGGTGCAAGTAGGAAGGCGGATAAGTCGGCTCATAGGGATCCATTTTGAGTGGCGCAGTCCAACGACAATGAGTCGCCTTGTGCAAGCAAGGCTACTAACAAGCGAAGCTGGTGTCAATCTGGGAGAAATTGTGATGCGAGGAGCATGTGGCTCGACCACGATCTTGCGCGCAAAGACGGTCTCCCCACTCGATCAATGGGCCACCTCGGTCAAATGACATGGCTCGCAACTTAGGGCATTGTGAGCGGTGCCTTCGAGTGTTCACAAATTGAGAACAGAGGAGTCGACTACAACGTGGACGAAGACAAGCGTGCAACCTTTGATGTCGACTGAGCACAATCGCGTCTATGACCAGCAGTAGTGAGGTTTCATCGGCATGCATAGTGGACGGGGGAGGAAGTGTGGCAGCGAACTACAGAATGAATGTTGAGAGGGAGTGAAGGGAGAAGAAATCGATCCGGAGGAGTTATAGTTAAGCAAATGGATGGAGTTAAAAAGATTCTCACACAAAGCCCAATCTCTTCTATATTTAGGATATTGATTCATTCTAAGATAAGATAATCTCAAAGAAGAGGTTAAACTTTTGTTTATTCAACATTCAGAAAAAGTGATATGACAAAACTAATACAAAATAATTACAGGAAATAAAATAACTTCAAAACAAAATCACTCAACAGTGAAATCAATCAGAAAAATGGGGAGATATCCAATCTATCATGTCAGTGATCCTTAGCAATCAGCTTTCCAAATCTATCGCCTATTAGTCAATCCAAATCAAAGCAGCGCAGTCACATCTCAATCATCAGTGATAAAATTCCATCAGGAATGAATCAATAATCTATTATGATATCCCCACCAACAACTTAAAATGTTGAAATCCAACTTGACCAACCAATATGCTTTACTTTAGCGACAAATGACCACTGTGAAGAGGAAGGTCAGTCACGTTATCAGTAAGCAATTCAACCAGCCAGAAGAAAACGACTCCAGAGAGAAAACCAACCATTTATACGTAAGCGAGAGACGGGGAGCACTGGAACACCTTCAATAAGAAAGATGGCAACAGTCATTGTACTCTACAAGAAAGAACAAAGTCATTTATGATGGAGGCCTAAATTGAACTCCTACATACATTAGGAGTACAAATGTTGAGAAGTTGAATGCATGGCAAAACCAGCTAGAAACACTGAGCATACGAGAAGTTGACTTCCTCTAAGCTAAAGCTCATCGACCATGCACTTGCATTATAGAATGGATACTTTCGACATGAGGTGGACGAAATCACTTACGATTGGTTCAATTAGCTGATCCTCGAGTAGTTTTAACTATTGAGATACAATGATGAACATTAGAGTCTAAGGTACGTGTTGCATCAAACAAAAGAGCAATCTATTCGGGAGTACACCATGGAGATTTAGCTAGCATGCTCAATGTCTCACTAGAGGAGGCCCGAAGGAGCAAAAGAAATCCAAGAGATGCAAGGAGAGAAAAATTAGCAAGGGAGGACCCTTCAACCTGAAAAAAAAAAAGAGTGATTTGAGCAGCAGAGTCGAGGAACCTAACCAAACAATCAAACCCAATTTGGAAGAGTTCCATGGCAAGCAACAAAACAAGAAAAAGGACCTCCAAAAGAAAAGCCATGGGTTAAGAAGGCCAATGGGAGGAAGTTCTAAGGTAAAGAGGCCATGGGACAAATCATCTATCTTGTTGCCAAAAACAAACTAAGAGATAAGTCAAAGAGAGACCAGATGAATCAGAGAATAATTGAAGGGAAAGTTAACGAGCTGGATAATAGTCCTGAAGAACAAAACAACACTCACATGGGACATCATGGGCTACAACTCCACCTCATTGCCACCAACTTCACGGATCTACACCACGAGTCCCCGAGCCAAACCGTTTCAACACTCATATTGGAAAATTATGTCTTATGCTAAGATTTTTGGGCCCGAGTATAAATTCCTTTCAAACCAAGTTAATCTGATTATTCGTTTTTAATACAAAATTATTTGCTTGACTTGGATTAACCAATTTGGCTCAAATTATGTGACCCATATCTTTATCTGAGTGATAATTACTGTTGAATTTATTATGAGACATCTATCCTCAAATCTTAGCACAAAACTAGGAGATTTGTTTAGGAGACTTTAATATTGCAAGGGTTACTTAACCATGTGTGACAGATCTAATCTCCACTCTTGTGTATCTAATTGGCTACTAACAATCAATTAAGACTGACAGATGCCCTGGACAAATATTCAAATTTGACTTGACATATGCCTAGACTATCTTCCCTTTTGAAAGTATCTGATACTCTCCTATTTAGTTCATGCCCAAGTTAAGCATAGCTATTTTTTTAATTTTTTTATAAAAATAAATTTTTTTTTTGATATATATATATATATATATATGATGAGAAATAAAATTAGTTAACTATAAAAATATTAAATAAAATTGATTAGTGTATTGAAATTTGTATAAGTTATTTTATTTTAAAAAAAAAATAGTTATGCCTAACTTGGGCATGAACTAAACAGAAGTAACGTGACTGTAGCTAGGGATTAATCGAAGGCATCATGGCATATATTATCAGACTTTCCTAATATTCCTCCTCAACTGGATAGTATTTCCGAACCAGAGAAATATCACCTATTAAATCTGCTATATCTCATTCTGATCAGATAGTTTCAAGAGAAAATCTTTGCTGTGTTTTTTTTCTTACAGAATCACCACACTATTACTTATCATCTTTTATTTTATAAGAAATTAAAATTCTGCACCGTATATCATATGCAGCTAATGTTTCCTTAATAGTTTCTTCGGTCGGGACAACATTTCCCTGAATCAGATATCAATGTGCATATTCCTCCCACAGATTTTAGTGAGTTTTTTTTTTTTTTTTTTGATAGTAGATTTTGTTGAGGGAAGGTGCATCACAGAGATGGTATTGTAGGCAATAGATGATCGTATTGTCCTGAGACAATTAGTTGGGCCCCATATGCATGAACTATATGAAACAGATCTTTTCGTGGTCCGTTCATCGTTAATCAACTATCTTGGCCTACCGATGATCTAAATAATTGGGATGATTTCGAATTCCCGTGCAAAAATCAGCCTCATCAACCCCTACGCATGAGCATTGATGTCCGCCAAGCTATTGATCAAGAATTGTTTTATATTTGATATCAAGATTTTTATATTTACATAAGTTATAAAATTTTATAAAAATTAGCTGAAGAAATCTTTTAGTTTGATTGAAACTTAAAATTATATTGAAAATTTAAAAAATTTAAAAAATTGAAAACAAGCAAATGATGGATTTTCTTTTATACTAAAAGATGGAATTTTCACAATGCGTGCAAAGGAGGTGGAATTTATGGATGCCCAAAAACTTTAAAAGGAAAGTTTGGTTTTCCTACAAATAAAAAATTCAACAAAGTAGTTAAAACTTTTTTTTTGATAATAATAGTAATAATATTAAAAAAATTAAGGGTACATTATATTTAAATTTATACATAATAGCATGATACTTCATATATAAAACTTGAAAAAATATCAAACCAAATTTTCTGATCGTCTATAAGAAGAGCATATCGAGCTAGTTTATCTGCAACTCTATTAGCTTCTTGTAGGACATGAGAGAATATACATCTGTCGAATGTCTCCTGACAACCCCTTATTACCTCCAGCTTGTGCTCAATGATAAATAGGCCCACGTTAGGATCTTGAATTAATCTAATGGCTTCAAAACAATCCCCATCTACCCATATGTTATTTATATTCAGTTTTGTGGCAAGGGATATTACCTGTTTAGCTGCAAGGCATTCTGCATTGGTAGAATCAAAGTAGTCTTTTATTTTAGCTATAAGACAAGCAGTCACTTTACCTGTATAGTCTTTGGCCACCATCTCCAAGCCCATGCAATGTTCTTCTTCATTCAAGATTGCATCAAAATTAAGTTTGATCGTAGGATATGGAGATGAAGCCCATACCTTTCGAGGCTTCAATTATAAGTAAGAATAATCCTCTTCTCGAGCTGCTTCCAATTCGTCTAGAAAATTTACTGCAAATTAGCATATTTCCTTGATTGATCTGCTTTTACCTCTATTCAATCTGGCGTTTCTTTCTCCTCAAATAGCCCAAGCAGTTATTGCAAATAATTCAGATTTAAAATTCCCAAAGTCGGCCAGCAATAGCCTATTCCAATGCTCCACTGCCTGAAACCCGTGCTCCACTGCCTGA
This sequence comes from Apostasia shenzhenica, assembly GCA_002786265.1. Lineage (NCBI taxonomy): Eukaryota > Viridiplantae > Streptophyta > Magnoliopsida > Asparagales > Orchidaceae > Apostasia > Apostasia shenzhenica. The sequence goes on from KZ451908.1 coordinate 479,491, forward strand.
AACCCGTGCTCCACTGCCTGAAACCCGTGCTTATATAGCTCGTGATTTAGGGGGCGTTTGGTTCAGTGTTATCTTGATGTTATGTTATGTTATCTAGAAAATATAATTGTTTGGTTTAATGACATCTATAAATAATCTTCAATTAGATTATAAAATTATTAGTCAAAAGATGACATCTAGATGTCATGACATTTAGATTACATAACATAACACTAAGATAACAACGAACCAAACGGCCCCTTAATCCCATCGTAGCCCAAAATTTCTTATGAACTTGCAGTCAATTTTGCGAGGATTTGAATGGTTAATTCTTCACTAGTATTGCATAATAAACATTTTGCGAGATTTGTATTAATTCAATAGGCCTACAGATTACAAACGGTGGGCATTAATTGTTGATAGCTCTCCAAACCCATTTCCAAAGCTCATCGCCTGTAATGTTGGAGCATGATCCCTGCTGATGGTGTTGTCTTGTACCAGCAACATGGAAACTGATCTTCAATATTGTTAAAATGTGATTTGAATAATAATTAAACAATCCTAATTATAAGAATTATTTGCTAAGCTGTTGAGATTTTTATGGAAATCAGATATAGGATTTGTTATAAGCTACCATTATAAATACGGGATGATCAGGTAAGCTGAAAAAACTGGAGAAAGAGAAACAGAGAAGATATGGGATTATTAGGATTTCTGGTGAAGGCTGCAAGTTCTCAAGCTTTCTCTTGGGAAACGTGAATAGGTGATTCACTTGGGTATTTTCAGCAATTATTTCTCTTGGATCTTTTTCGTCGGCTGCGGAGGTGATTTCGTAGGAATTTGGAGGCAATCATCTGAGGCTCAAGGAGCGACTAGATTGTCTAATCTGAAAGAAGAAAAGATCTAATTTCTGTATCCCGTCTGAGATCGAGAACCAGGTGATTGGTGTAAGGTTCTCTTTCTATCTGATTATCTACATAATAAAGTCTCTCTCTGCTCTCCCCGTGGATATAGGAGGAATATCTCTGAACCACGTAAATCTGGTGTTCTTGTGGTTGCTTTGTTCTTTTATTATCATTATTTCTCATACTTATCTGGCACGATTTATTTGACTAACTACACGTCCGGCAATCCGAATTTTCTGCTGCGTATTATTTCACAACACTTCAACATGAGATCTAAAATAAAGCTGTATCTGCTGCATAACGTATATTTGCCAGAATGGTGATATGCCCAAATTTTATAATCTGGGTTTTGGGAGTTTCCCAATGGAATAGTGCTTATAGCTTCTACATCATCACAAAAAAAAAAATTTCTTTCAAAAGTGGAATGTTCCAGATACCAGTAGAAGCATTGATCAAGGCACTTATAGTAGTGTTTGCATATAAGGCTTGGCTGGAGAAAAGGGCTTGAAGCTCCAAAGTCTGGGGATCCATCTATCCCTCCATATATTGATATTTTTCCTATCTCTAATGCGCCACATAAAAAGTCTTTATCAACTACCTGTTTAGCTTCTCATATACTTCTCCATACATAGGACGGATCTCTTCTTGGGATAGCTTCCTCTACATTACTAGACGAAAAATATCTTCCTTTTAAAACCTTGAACATTAAAGAGTTTTGGTCATGTAAGAGACGCCACCATTGTTTACCAAGCAGTGCGATGTTGAAGATTGTAAGACTTTTAAAACCCAATCCACCCTTTGCTTTATTTTACACAATTCACTCCATCGACACTAGTGGATTCCTTTAGAGATAGAAGAGTTTCTCCATCAGAATCTTTTTCCATCAGAATATTCCCAATTTCTTCACAAAGAGTTGATGGAATTTTGAAAATGCTCATGGCATATGTAGGAATAGCTTGGGCTACCGCTTTAATCAAGATCTCCTTCTCACGTATAGAGAGAAGTCGCTTCTTCCATCCTTTAATTTTTTGTACAATTCGCTCTTTGATGGAAATGAAAGCCTTTCTTTTTGCTTTTCCCACTAAAGGGGGGAGTCCAAGGTACCTCTCTATGTTTCTTTCCTCCTTAACTTTTAGAAGTTTCATTAAGACGAGTCTTCTCTCCTTTAGTGTGTTTTTTTTAAAGAAAATTCTAGATTTATCGAAATTTATTTGTTGCCTTGATGGTCACTCATAGATCTCCAATATACTTTGGATTCGTTGTCCCTCTTCCAGCTGGGCCTTGAAGAATAGTAGACTATTGTCAGCAAAAAAGAGATGAGTAATATCTGGAGTACCTCTGCTAGCTCGGACTCATTGGATATGTCTGTTCTGCTCCTCCTTACGAATAAGGGAAGAGAGCCCTTCTGCACATATAAGGAATAGATATGGCGATAGGGGGTCTCCTTGCGGAAGTCCCCTTTGGGGGCAATATTTTCAAATAGAGTATCATTTATTGAGATGCTGTAAGAGACTGTGGAGATGCAATTAATAATATTCTGAACAAACTTTGGTGGGAAGGCTATCGCTTGTATCATTCTTTCAATAAAAGGCTATTCTACCCTGTTATACGCTTTACTCATATCGAGTTTGAGTCGACAAAAGCTGTTTGATCCTTTCCTTATTCTATTCAAGGTGTGAAGACTTTCATAGGCTACAATGACGTTGTTGAAAATAAGTTGTTTTAAGGGACAAATATGCTCTGGTTTAATGAAATGATACTCAATAGAACGAGCTTGAGTCTGTTTGCCAATGCTTTTGAAATAGTTTTATTAATCACATTACATAGGCTTAAAGGTAGGTCTCAGATCTTTCATCTGGTCGACACCTGAGATTTTGGGAATAAGGATTATATTGGTAGGATCGATTTCTTTGAAGCTTTTCCCTTCATTGAGGACAGACAAGCAGAAGTCAATAACATCTTTATTCTTTACCCACTTGTTCCAAAGCATTTGATAAAAGTTGGCGTGAAAACCATCTGGGCCCGCGACCTTGGTAGAATGAATTTGAAAGAGAGCTTTCTCCGCCTCTTCTTTGGTGAATTGCTTTCGGAGTAACTCAATCGAGTCTAGGAAATGAATGTGGCTCCTCATTTCGCGGTAGTTTGCCGTTGAGTGAAAGTAAGCAGTATTGTGATCTCCAATCTTCGGCTATTCCATGCAAGCTCGTTGTTTCCATAGAATTTATTCGCGTTCCGCCAATTCATTTAATCGTAACTGAAGTCTTTTCCTTTGTTCCAATTGTTCATGGGAAAACTTCTGGTTGTTAACGGCGTCCAACTCCTTATGCTTAATGTGAATGCATGGCTGTTTGAAACTTTTGAGATGTAATTAAACGAGTGCGCTCAAATTTCGTTAAATTCAGTAGAAAATTTTGTTTAAAAAATAAAATAATATTTTGAAAATAGAATAGAAAAAATATAAATTGCTAAAATGGGTAATTGATGCATGTCGTGCACTGAAAGTAGTCTTCGTCGACGTTTTAAAACTCAGTTTCGATTGCATAAAAAAAAAACTTGGTTTCAATTCTGATTTCATGTACAAATTGAAAACATAGATTTCGGTATTTTCGACAATTTTGATATCGACTGTTTCGGTATCGATAGTTTCACTTTTTTCTATAAATTATTTAAATTTTATAAATTTAAAATTAAATTTATTATTGATAATTATTAAATATTATGTAAATAGAAATAATATAATTTAAAAGATGTATTGTAAACCGTAAGATTTTAAAACTCTGCTGAAACTATTATTTATTTAAAACATCTTCAAAAATATTTTATGTGCACCTATCATGGTGCCAATGCTTGCATATTATTGGAATAAAAACAAGGGCAATTACACCCAGGTCTTTTGAGTTTAACTATTAATATTGCGTAAGTTCACATTTTTAAAATTATAATATCGGGTCTTTTAGTTTTAATAAAATATCAAATGGGTCTTTTTTATTTTTTTATTATTAAAATTTTTTAAAATAATCATTTTACCCCGCCCCTCTCTCTCATCTCAATCCGGTGCAAGCGCGGGCCCCGCGACCACGCGGCGTGTCCACCGATGGCCATGCAACCGCCGGTGGCCAAGCGGCCTGCGCGCGTGCGCCAGTAGACACGCCGCGCGGCCGACCGGCAGCCGTGCGCGAGCGCAGGATCTGGAGGAGAGAGAGGGGCGGGGTAAAATGGTAATTTTAAAAAATTTTAATAATAAAAAAATAAAAAGGACCCATTTGATAATTTATTAAAACTAAAAGATTCGATGTTGTAATTTTAAAAATGTGGACTTGTGTGATAGTAAGAGTTAAACTCAAAGATCTGGATGTAATTTGCCCTAAAAATAATGTTTGTACATTATTTGTTTTTTAGCTCCATCTAAAACTTTCATTTTTCACGCCTTACACCACATACTTGCCAACAACTTTAATCTCTGTTGAGTTGAATGACAAAAATAATAATTTAAAAAAAATTATAATTTTTTTACAAAATTATATGACATAAAATAAATTGAGTTAGTCATATAAAAAATTATATTAAACATAAAAAATTAATTATTTAATATTAAAATTTATATAGAATAAAATGAAAAATAATTTTAATATAATAATTTTTTTAATTATAATTTGTTTAAATGATAATTAAAATTTTTTCCAATGGGCCCTTAAATGCTGACACCATTTCACCCTTATTTTTTGTGTTAATAATTATTATATAAATAATAAAAGTTGACATTTAACATGAATTTAGCAAATAGACTAATTTAAATATATCATAAAAATTGCATGCTTATCTTGCTATGTATATAATAAAAATTATGTAAAATTTAAAATAAATTTATTTTGTATATTAAAAATTATATAAAATATGATAAAAATTAATTTAATATTATTTTTATTTTTTATAATGAATAAATTACTTTAATTTTTAGTAGGATTAAAATGATATAAAAATACAATGCACAATTCTATATTATGGGCAGAGAGTAGACGGCTATGATGCTAGCAATGATTCAAAAAAAAATTGAGAACTTGTTTATTTTATTGATTAAAATTAATCTAATTTAATTTTAAACAAATATATCACACCATATATAAAATTTAGTATTAAAATTTAATTATATTTCACATTATATATATAATTTTAAATAAAAATTAATTTTATTTCACATCCTACACATATATTAAAATAATAACTAATTTTTATTACATCTCTTACATATCTCAATATAATAATTAATTTTATTTCACATCACTCATAATTTTTAATAAAAAATATCTTCATTTAAATTTAATTTTGACTTAATTAAAATTAAATTTTACAAACAAGCAGGCTTGAATGATAGTCGTTGACCGTTTGTATTATCTCATTATCTCTTTTCATTTCTCGAAATTTATGATCATATGATTCTACGAGCTAATAAATAAAAGAAGTTGACATGTAATATGTATAAATTTTGCTCGAAGATTGATCAAAGATCGCTAGAAAGTTAAATCAGATTTTGAATCGAATCTAGCTCAACTCGAACCAAATGAGCGGACTAATAAATTGTTTTTATAATTCAGAAGTTTTATCAATCAAATCTTAAGCCGATATAAAATCAGATCGATTAAAAAAATAAAAATATTATTTATTTATATTTACACAAGTAATTAGATTTAGCATGTTAGTTTTTTGTAATAATCTAATAGAAAGTTTTGTAAAACTTTTTCACTATAAATTTAATTTAAATATTTTTATTATAAATTAGTTTTCTTTATTTTTTTATTTTTAAATATTAAATCAAGATAAATTATTGTAATTTAAGCTGATTGAATAAACAAAAATATTTATATATAAAAGTTGACTAGCTAAAAGATCGAAACTTACTTGAAAGTCGGATTGACTTTAGTTCAGATTGAGCTTGAATCGATAACAAATGATCCAGATCTAGCTTAGTTCGAGATCGAATCAATCTCTTTTTATTCATTCTTTAGATTGAATTGAAATCAATTTGCAAACTTTTAATTTAATCTTGAGCTGAAGTTGAATCAGCTTGAGATCGGATCGTTAACAGCTTAATTATGGGACGGAGAGTAATGCCTGTGACATTAGCAAAAAATTGTTTTTTAGAGGACATTTGGTCCATTATTGTCTTGATGTTACGTCATCTTTTAAATAATAATATTATAATTTTATTAAAGATTATTTAAAGATATTATTAAACTAAATAATTATTTTTTCTAAATAACATAATATAACATTGAACCAAACGTCCTTTTAAAAAATTTTGAATGATAGTTTGTCTTACTACATGATCTTTTTTTATTTCTCAAAATTTAAACTCGTGTAATTCTATGAGCTATTGCACTCGTAGCTAGCATTTCAAATTTGCGTAGATTTTTTACTCGTGTATGTATGCTTCTTCGGTGGAATAATACTTGTATACTTTTAAAACTCAGCTAAAAATACTGAAACTCAATTTTAATTAAAATCAATTCGATAAAATTACCAAATTTGTTAAAACTCTTTTTCTCAAAAAAATAATATTCAATAATTATCGTTAATAAATTTAATTCACATTTATAAAATTTAAATAGTTTATAGAAAACTAAATACAAGATCGTTAAAATTTTAATTCATTAGACGATGACAACTCATCGAGCTAGCATTACAATCCTTTCTCATTTTCGATTTCTCGGGAATCATATAATTCTATGACCGATATGATCATTTTTGAGTTATTTTACGATGCATTCTCATTTCTCGTATTTCAGGAACACAAAATGCCACAAAATGTCGTGATAACAACATTTCGTGTTCTCGTACTATTTCATTTTTCTTAATTTTTAAGGAATTGATGTCTTACAATTCTACGACATACTATGATAATGATATATGAGGTTGTAATATGCTTATTAAATATACCTCTTCAAAGAAAAATTGCATATACGTTACTAAAATTTAGTTATTTATGTATTTTATACTCAAATTTTTAATATTATATATTAACTATAAAGATTATAATTTTTATATGATTTTTTATTATCAATATATAGTATTAAAAATTTAAGTATCAAATGTGTGATAATTAAATTTTAATTATATATATGTAATTTTTTCTACTGTTATTTATACAAGCATGCAACATATAGCTCGCCATGCAGTGTTAGTGGGGCTATAAATGAACCAAATATTCGATGAATAGCACAATGTTTCGTTCAATAATAACTCGTTCATGTTTGATCCATCAATATTAATAAACAAGATTGACATAATTTAAAAGCTCGATAGATAAATTAACAAGTTTGCATATACCAGCATTCAACCCAGTAATATTCGTGAATTGTTTATATACAGTTCATAGCAAGCTTAATTATAAAACTTGATATCTCGATATAATTTTTTTTATAAACTTTAATATATATTGTTTATTAACAAGGTTCATTTACAGCCCTAATTGTTAGGGAAGTCTTGAAGAGTGTAACATCTTGTGATCCAAATATAAAGATATTGTTCGTTATGGCTTCTAGAAATTGGATGATTTAGGTACTTTCTGGAAGGTTACCCATCTTAGTATTACTCCAGCTCAAATACGTTTAACTGTAAATTTTTTTATTATTAGTCTAATGGTTTACCTTAAAAAAGATCTATCATTTGCGATCATATTATCTACTTATACAATCTATGAACTCACGTCTCTTTCTAATATAAAATAATTCATTTCTGTCTTTTTCACTTTATTCTGTTAATTCTGATTCACTCATATAGATGTCACTCCGGTAATTACTTTCCACTCTCTCTTGTCCTGGGTGCAAGTGCAACAACGAGAATAAGATCATAATCCTAAATCATATTATGGGAATATTTTGATTCAATAATATTTAAAAAAAATTTATTTATTTAATGACACGGAGAAAATATTTTCAAAAATTATGAAATTATTATGAAAAAAATGATACATAAATATCATAATATATATATATATATATAT
>KZ451908.1:492289-526770 GCA_002786265.1 Apostasia shenzhenica
TATATATATATATATATAATATATGTATATAATATTTATTAGGGGTTTTTACATACAGGACATGAAATTTACACGAAATTACGCATTTCACCATTAATTCATAAATATTACCACTATCACACTATATTCATTTAGGGGGCGTTTGGTTCAGTGTTATCTTGATGTTATGTTATGTTATCTAGAAAATGTAATTGTTTGGTTTAATGACATCTATAAATAATCTTCAATTAGATTATAAAATTATTAGTCAAAAGATGACATCTAGATGTCATGACATTTAGATTACATAACATAACACTAAGATAACAACGAACCAAACGCCCCCTTAATCCCATCGTAGCCCAAAATTTCTTATGAACTTGCAGTCAATTTTGCGAGGATTTGAATGGTTAATTCTTCACTAGTATTGCATAATAAACATTTTGCGAGATTTGTATTAATTCAATAGGCCTACAGATTACAAACGGTGGGCATTAATTGTTGATAGCTCTCCAAACCCATTTCCAAAGCTCATCGCCTGTAATGTTGGAGCATGATCCCTGCTGATGGTGTTGTCTTGTACCAGCAACATGGAAACTGATCTTCAATATTGTTAAAATGTGATTTGAATAATAATTAAACAATCCTAATTATAAGAATTATTTGCTAAGCTGTTGAGATTTTTATGGAAATCAGATATAGGATTTGTTATAAGCTACCATTATAAATACGGGATGATCAGGTAAGCTGAAAAAACTGGAGAAAGAGAAACAGAGAAGATATGGGATTATTAGGATTTCTGGTGAAGGCTGCAAGTTCTCAAGCTTTCTCTTGGGAAACGTGAATAGGTGATTCACTTGGGTATTTTCAGCAATTATTTCTCTTGGATCTTTTTCGTCGGCTGCGGAGGTGATTTCGTAGGAATTTGGAGGCAATCATCTGAGGCTCAAGGAGCGACTAGATTGTCTAATCTGAAAGAAGAAAAGATCTAATTTCTGTATCCCGTCTGAGATCGAGAACCAGGTGATTGGTGTAAGGTTCTCTTTCTATCTGATTATCTACATAATAAAGTCTCTCTCTGCTCTCCCCGTGGATATAGGAGGAATATCTCTGAACCACGTAAATCTGGTGTTCTTGTGGTTGCTTTGTTCTTTTATTATCATTATTTCTCATACTTATCTGGCACGATTTATTTGACTAACTACACGTCCGGCAATCCGAATTTTCTGCTGCGTATTATTTCACAACACTTCAACATGAGATCTAAAATAAAGTTGTATCTGCTGCATAATGTATATTTGCCAGAATGGTGATAGGCCCAAATTTTATAATCTGGGTTTTGGGAGTTTCCCAATGGAATAGTGCTTATAGTTTCTACATCATCACAAAAAAAGATTTCTTTCAAAAGTGGAATATTCCAGCTACGAGAAGAAGCATTGATCAAGGCACTTATAGTAGTGTTTGCATATAAGGCTTGGCTGGAGAAAAGGGCTTGAAGCTCCAAAGTCTGGGGATCCATCTATCCCTCCATATATTGATATTTTTCCTATCTCTAATGCGCCACATAAAAAGTCTTTATCAACTACCTGTTTAGCTTCTCATATACTTCTCCATACATAGGACGGATCTCTTCTTGGGATAGCTTCCTCTACATTACTAGATGAAAAATATCTTCCTTTTAAAACCTTGAACATTAAAGAGTTTTGGTCATGTAAGAGACGCCACTATTGTTTACCAAGCAATGCAATGTTGAAGATTGTAAGACTTTTAAAACCCAATCCACCCTTTGCTTTATTTTACACAATTCACTCCATCGACACTAGTGGATTCCTTTAGAGATAGAAGAGTTTCTCCATTAGAATCTTTTTCCATTAGAATATTCCCAATTTCTTCACAAAGAGTTGATGGAATTTTGAAAATGCTCATGGCATATATAGGAATAGCTTGGGCTACCGCTTTAATCAAGATCTCCTTCTCACGTATAGAGAGAAGTCGCTTCTTCCATCCTTCATTTTTTTGTACAATTCGCTCTTTGATGGAAATGAAAGCCTTTCTTTTTTGCTTTTCCCACTAAAGGAGGGAGTCCAAGGTACCTCTCTATGTTTCTTTCTTCAACTTTTAGAAGTTTCATTAACACGAGTCTTCTCTCCTTTGGTGTGTTTTTGCTAAAGAAAATTCCAGATTTATCGAAATTTGTTTGTTGCCTTGAAGGTCACTCATAGATCTCCAATATACTTTGGATTCGTTGTCCCTCTTCTAGCTGGGCCTTGAAGAATAGTAGATTATTGTCAGCAAAAAAGAGATGAGTAATATCTGGAGTACCTCTGCTAGCTCGGACTCATTGGATATGTCTGTTCTGCTCCTCCTTATGAATAAGGGAAGAGAGCCCTTCTGCACATATAAGGAATAGATATGGCGATAGGGGGTCTCCTTGCAGAAGTCCCCTTTGGGGGCAATATTTTCAAATAGAGTATCATTTATTGAGATGTTGTAAGAGACTGTGGAGATGCAATTAATAATATTCTGAACAAACTTTGGTGGGAAGGCTATCGCTTGTATCATTTTCTTATTCTATTCAAGGTGTGAAGACTTTCATAGGCTACAATGACGTTGTTGAAAATAAGTTGTTTTAAGGGACAAATATGCTCTGGTTTAATGAAATGATACTCAATAGAACGAGCTTGAGTCTGTTTGCCAATGCTTTTGAAATAGTTTTATTAATCACATTACATAGGCTTAAAGGTAGGTCTCAGATCTTTCATCTGGTCGACACCTGAGATTTTGGGAATAAGGATTATATTGGTAGGATCGATTTCTTTGAAGCTTTTCCCTTCATTGAGGACAGACAAGCAGAAGTCAATAACATCTTTATTCTTTACCCACTTGTTCCAAAGCATTTGATAAAAGTTGGCGTGAAAACCATCTGGGCCCGCGACCTTGGTAGAATGAATTTGAAAGAGAGCTTTCTCCGCCTCTTCTTTGGTGAATTGCTTTCGGAGTAACTCAATCGAGTCTAGGAAATGAATGTGGCTCCTCATTTCGCGGTAGTTTGCCGTTGAGTGAAAGTAAGCAGTATTGTGATCTCCAATCTTCGGCTATTCCATGCAAGCTCGTTGTTTCCATAGAATTTATTCGCGTTCCGCCAATTCATTTAATCGTAACTGAAGTCTTTTCCTTTGTTCCAATTGTTCATGGGAAAACTTCTGGTTGTTAACGGCGTCCAACTCCTTATGCTTAATGTGAATGCATGGCTGTTTGAAACTTTTGAGATGTAATTAAACGAGTGCGCTCAAATTTCGTTAAATTCAGTAGAAAATTTTGTTTAAAAAATAAAATAATATTTTGAAAATAGAATAGAAAAAATATAAATTGCTAAAATGGGTAATTGATGCATGTCGTGCACTGAAAGTAGTCTTCGTCGACGTTTTAAAACTCAGTTTCGATTGCATAAAAAAAAAACTTGGTTTCAATTCTGATTTCATGTACAAATTGAAAACATAGATTTCGGTATTTTCGACAATTTTGATATCGACTGTTTCGGTATCGATAGTTTCACTTTTTTCTATAAATTATTTAAATTTTATAAATTTAAAATTAAATTTATTATTGATAATTATTAAATATTATGTAAATAGAAATAATATAATTTAAAAGATGTATTGTAAACCGTAAGATTTTAAAACTCTGCTGAAACTATTATTTATTTAAAACATCTTCAAAAATATTTTATGTGCACCTATCATGGTGCCAATGCTTGCATATTATTGGAATAAAAACAAGGGCAATTACACCCAGGTCTTTTGAGTTTAACTATTAATATTGCGTAAGTTCACATTTTTAAAATTATAATATCGGGTCTTTTAGTTTTAATAAAATATCAAATGGGTCTTTTTTATTTTTTTATTATTAAAATTTTTTAAAATAATCATTTTACCCCGCCCCTCTCTCTCATCTCAATCCGGTGCAAGCGCGGGCCCCGCGACCACGCGGCGTGTCCACCGATGGCCATGCAACCGCCGGTGGCCAAGCGGCCTGCGCGCGTGCGCCAGTAGACACGCCGCGCGGCCGACCGGCAGCCGTGCGCGAGCGCAGGATCTGGAGGAGAGAGAGGGGCGGGGTAAAATGGTAATTTTAAAAAATTTTAATAATAAAAAAATAAAAAGGACCCATTTGATAATTTATTAAAACTAAAAGATTCGATGTTGTAATTTTAAAAATGTGGACTTGTGTGATAGTAAGAGTTAAACTCAAAGATCTGGATGTAATTTGCCCTAAAAATAATGTTTGTACATTATTTGTTTTTTAGCTCCATCTAAAACTTTCATTTTTCACGCCTTACACCACATACTTGCCAACAACTTTAATCTCTGTTGAGTTGAATGACAAAAATAATAATTTAAAAAAAATTATAATTTTTTTACAAAATTATATGACATAAAATAAATTGAGTTAGTCATATAAAAAATTATATTAAACATAAAAAATTAATTATTTAATATTAAAATTTATATAGAATAAAATGAAAAATAATTTTAATATAATAATTTTTTTAATTATAATTTGTTTAAATGATAATTAAAATTTTTTCCAATGGGCCCTTAAATGCTGACACCATTTCACCCTTATTTTTTGTGTTAATAATTATTATATAAATAATAAAAGTTGACATTTAACATGAATTTAGCAAATAGACTAATTTAAATATATCATAAAAATTGCATGCTTATCTTGCTATGTATATAATAAAAATTATGTAAAATTTAAAATAAATTTATTTTGTATATTAAAAATTATATAAAATATGATAAAAATTAATTTAATATTATTTTTATTTTTTATAATGAATAAATTACTTTAATTTTTAGTAGGATTAAAATGATATAAAAATACAATGCACAATTCTATATTATGGGCAGAGAGTAGACGGCTATGATGCTAGCAATGATTCAAAAAAAAATTGAGAACTTGTTTATTTTATTGATTAAAATTAATCTAATTTAATTTTAAACAAATATATCACACCATATATAAAATTTAGTATTAAAATTTAATTATATTTCACATTATATATATAATTTTAAATAAAAATTAATTTTATTTCACATCCTACACATATATTAAAATAATAACTAATTTTTATTACATCTCTTACATATCTCAATATAATAATTAATTTTATTTCACATCACTCATAATTTTTAATAAAAAATATCTTCATTTAAATTTAATTTTGACTTAATTAAAATTAAATTTTACAAACAAGCAGGCTTGAATGATAGTCGTTGACCGTTTGTATTATCTCATTATCTCTTTTCATTTCTCGAAATTTATGATCATATGATTCTACGAGCTAATAAATAAAAGAAGTTGACATGTAATATGTATAAATTTTGCTCGAAGATTGATCAAAGATCGCTAGAAAGTTAAATCAGATTTTGAATCGAATCTAGCTCAACTCGAACCAAATGAGCGGACTAATAAATTGTTTTTATAATTCAGAAGTTTTATCAATCAAATCTTAAGCCGATATAAAATCAGATCGATTAAAAAAATAAAAATATTATTTATTTATATTTACACAAGTAATTAGATTTAGCATGTTAGTTTTTTGTAATAATCTAATAGAAAGTTTTGTAAAACTTTTTCACTATAAATTTAATTTAAATATTTTTATTATAAATTAGTTTTCTTTATTTTTTTATTTTTAAATATTAAATCAAGATAAATTATTGTAATTTAAGCTGATTGAATAAACAAAAATATTTATATATAAAAGTTGACTAGCTAAAAGATCGAAACTTACTTGAAAGTCGGATTGACTTTAGTTCAGATTGAGCTTGAATCGATAACAAATGATCCAGATCTAGCTTAGTTCGAGATCGAATCAATCTCTTTTTATTCATTCTTTAGATTGAATTGAAATCAATTTGCAAACTTTTAATTTAATCTTGAGCTGAAGTTGAATCAGCTTGAGATCGGATCGTTAACAGCTTAATTATGGGACGGAGAGTAATGCCTGTGACATTAGCAAAAAATTGTTTTTTAGAGGACATTTGGTCCATTATTGTCTTGATGTTACGTCATCTTTTAAATAATAATATTATAATTTTATTAAAGATTATTTAAAGATATTATTAAACTAAATAATTATTTTTTCTAAATAACATAATATAACATTGAACCAAACGTCCTTTTAAAAAATTTTGAATGATAGTTTGTCTTACTACATGATCTTTTTTTATTTCTCAAAATTTAAACTCGTGTAATTCTATGAGCTATTGCACTCGTAGCTAGCATTTCAAATTTGCGTAGATTTTTTACTCGTGTATGTATGCTTCTTCGGTGGAATAATACTTGTATACTTTTAAAACTCAGCTAAAAATACTGAAACTCAATTTTAATTAAAATCAATTCGATAAAATTACCAAATTTGTTAAAACTCTTTTTCTCAAAAAAATAATATTCAATAATTATCGTTAATAAATTTAATTCACATTTATAAAATTTAAATAGTTTATAGAAAACTAAATACAAGATCGTTAAAATTTTAATTCATTAGACGATGACAACTCATCGAGCTAGCATTACAATCCTTTCTCATTTTCGATTTCTCGGGAATCATATAATTCTATGACCGATATGATCATTTTTGAGTTATTTTACGATGCATTCTCATTTCTCGTATTTCAGGAACACAAAATGCCACAAAATGTCGTGATAACAACATTTCGTGTTCTCGTACTATTTCATTTTTCTTAATTTTTAAGGAATTGATGTCTTACAATTCTACGACATACTATGATAATGATATATGAGGTTGTAATATGCTTATTAAATATACCTCTTCAAAGAAAAATTGCATATACGTTACTAAAATTTAGTTATTTATGTATTTTATACTCAAATTTTTAATATTATATATTAACTATAAAAATTATAATTTTTAAATGATTTTTTATTATCAATATATAGTATTAAAAATTTAAGTATCAAATGTGTGACATAATTAGATTTTAATTATATATATGTAATTTTTTCTACTGTTATTTATACAAGTATACAACATATAGCTCGCCATGCTTAATAACACTGTTTCGTTCAATAATAACTCGTTCATGTTTGATCCATCAATATTAATAAACAAGATTGACATAATTTAAAAGCTCGATAGATAAATTAACAAGTTTGCATATACCAGCGTTCAACCCGGTAATATTCGTGAATTGTTTATATACATTTCATAGCAAGCTTAATTATAAAACTCGATATCTCGATATAATTTTTTTTATAAACTTTAATATATATTGTTTATTAACAAGGTTCATTTACAGCCCTAATTGTTAGGGAAGTCTTGAAGAGTGTAACATCTTGTGATCCAAATATAAAGATATTGTTCGTTATGGCTTCTAGAAATTGGATGATTTAGGTACTTTCTGGAAGGTTACCCATCTTAGTATTACTCCAGCTCAAATACGTTTAACTGTAAATTTTTTTATTATTAGTCTAATGGTTTACCTTAAAAAAGATCTATCATTTGCGATCATATTATCTACTTATACAATCTATGAACTCACGTCTCTTTCTAATATAAAATAATTCATTTCTGTCTTTTTCACTTTATTCTGTTAATTCTGATTCACTCATATAGATGTCACTCCGGTAATTACTTTCCACTCTCTCTTGTCCTGGGTGCAAGTGCAACAACGAGAATAAGATCATAATCCTAAATCATATTATGGGAATATTTTGATTCAATAATATTTAAAAAAAATTTATTTATTTAATGACACGGAGAAAATATTTTCAAAAATTATGAAATTATTATGAAAAAAATGATACATAAATATCATAATATATATATATATATATATATTACATAAATATAATATCAGAATAATATTAAATCATGTTTATTTATATTTGAATGTGAAGATAAACTATTTTTCGAATCACTGTATTTAATTCTAAGTCTAGTCTCCTACATTATTCCAAAAATTAAGTCTGAGTCTTTATCTCAAGTCTACGTTTGAAAGACTTCAGCTGAAAGGTCTTTAATTAATCTTTCAGCATTATAAGTGATAATAATCTAAATTTACAATATAATTTTTTAATTAAAATATTTTTAATTAAATACTTAAAATATAATTAAAAAATAATAATAATAAAATATATAAGTTCTTCAAAGTTCTGCCAGGCAGCTTCTTAACTAACGGCAGCAGTTAACGCTGTCTAATCCTGATAAGAGCTCTAACGTACGCTTGATTCATCTTATTTGTATTTCTTCGACTACAAGGTGTTTCTATAAAAGATATAGAATATGTCTACAACTGCCCTTAAATAAAAAGAAAATATGACTAAATTTGGTTGAAAATTCATGGAAATTAAACCATGATTTTTTTAGTTCGGTCAAAAATAGAACTAAAATCTGTTGATTTTATTTTTAACGAAATTTCTACATTTTTAAAATAATTTTTTTAAAATTTAAATTTTAATAAAAACCATGCATCATATTGAACTTGCCAAAATTGAAATTGTCAAAACAGTTAAATTATTAAAATTAATGCTTTTAATTTTTGAGCAAAATCTAAATTGAGACGAAGACGTGTTTTGAGATTTTAAATTTCGTTTGGTTCGAATATATTTTGAGAATTATATAAGTGTTTATGTAACAGAGAGAAAAATTATTTTGTTATTGAAAAAAATATTGTAAGTGATATAAAATTAATTTTTTTATTAAAATAAATATACAATATAAAATAAAATTATTTCTTAAAATTTAATTTATAAAAAATTTAAAATAAAAATAATTTTTAAATATTTAAATTTATATATAATATAAATTAAATATTAAATATTAGTAAAATTTTTAAAAGAAATCTGAGGATGTTTTAGGGGCAAGGAAACGAGTGCCTATTTAATGTGAACTGACAATCCCTAACCCTCGGCGCATAGTTCTTTTACTCATGGGCAACCGACAATCCCTGGCCAACCCTAGCGACGGCGTGCCGCCGACTGCCGCCACCGCGTCACGCATAGTTCTTTTACTCATGGGCAACCGACAATCCCTGGCCAACCCTAGCGACGGCGGGCCGCCGACTGCCGCTACCGCTGACGCTGACGGCGCAGCGAGGCTGGATCTCATGTCATGGATTCCGTTCTTCGGGATCGGATTCCTCACCTACAGCTCTGTGTCAGCCATCGTACGCTCGATCGATGACCCCTGGATGGTGATCTTCGTGGTCGCCACCTACGTGGATCTGATTCTCCTCTTCTACTGCGTCCGCCTCGTCGATCGAACTCCACCGAGCGATTCGCGTCGCCGGCAGAGGTTGAAGGGCGCGGTGTGGTCACTCGCCTCGTTTCTCACCGCTATTCTCGCTTGTCGCGTGACGGCAATCATGCCGCCGGTCGTCGCTGGGCTGATCTGGGGCTTGTCTGTGGCCGTCATCGCTGGCGGATTCTACGCGTTGTTCATCTACAGGGAGGCGCCGCTGGTGGAGGTTTCTCCGGAGGGGAAGATCGTCGATTTTTGATCATTGGCGAACAGGGTGGGAAGGAATCAGGTGAAAGGTGGGAAGGAGTAAGAAGATAGAAAGCAAGTTGGGATGATTTTGCGGTCTTGAGTTCAGGTTGAAGATTGATGATGGTAGAATTCTGCAAATGGAGGCCAGTCATTTCTTCTTCTTTGTACTTCTTTTCCTCTTCTAATCTGCGTGAATAAATGTAAAAAAAAAAGTAAATTATATCTGTAGTTTGGTGACTTAAAAACCTGTTGCAAGAAATTGGATGTAATGAATGGTTGGTTAATTGACCAAATCATGATGGCCATGTTTGATAGTACGTTTCATCCCGTTTCAAGCAGTTTGAAGCATTTTCATATGTCAAACAGGTTTGATCCGTCGGATGAAACCGAATCTGTTTCACCAACGTGAAGCGGCTTCAAGGCCATGAAGCCGAAACCACCGAAAATGTTGTTTCAAAAGCTTCCAATTTTCTTGAAGTCACTTCAAACTTTGAATTTGATTCTATTTATTTTTAAGTCGAATTAACTAATCAAACAGGCCCCATGTTATCTCGACGGTTTTAGATCAATCATGTAAAGAATAAGATAAAGTTTAAGCGTGGAGTGCAAGTTTCAAGGATAAGGAGGAGATCTTGAATTGAAGAGCTCCGTCTGTTGCGATTCAGTGACGAAGAAGACGTGGGTCGCGTTCAGCGAGAAAGCTTTTGCTCTTCATTCCTGATGATTGTTTATAACGCCTGGACTTCATGATTAGTTGCTTGAATTAAATATTATATTTTGGGGAGTGCACCAAAAGGGGTTATATTTAGGCTCTGTTTGGCGCGAGGACTAAATCAGGACCAAAATGATACTAATTTAAAAAACAATAATAATAATAATAAATAAAATTTTTTAATCATTCTACACAAATTTTAATATAAAAAAATATTATTTTACTTCACATACTTAATAATTTTCAATAAAAAAATTAAATTTATTTTACATCCTAAACCTAAATCCTCGATTCGAATATTTTGATCTAGGATGTGAAATAAAGTATATATTTTTATTAAAAATTATTGAGTATGTGAAGCTTTTTT
This sequence comes from Apostasia shenzhenica, assembly GCA_002786265.1. Taxonomy (NCBI): domain Eukaryota; kingdom Viridiplantae; phylum Streptophyta; class Magnoliopsida; order Asparagales; family Orchidaceae; genus Apostasia; species Apostasia shenzhenica. Next base: position 502,871 of record KZ451908.1, read on the forward strand.
ATATTAAAATTTGTGTAGAATGATTAAAAAATTTTATTTATTATTATTGTTATTGTTTTTTAAATTAGTATTATTTTGGTGCTGATTTGGCCCTCGCGTCAAACAGGGTCTTAGGCAGCATACCTTGGACTTTTTTTTGTTTGTATTTTCTAATAAGATATTGTGGTGGCAGAGTTGTTTTAAGTAGGGTTGTACGTTGATAGCTTGTTCGACTTAAGTTTTATGTTATGTTTCTGTTGACGTAGGATGTGGGGGTCCCAGAAAACATCAAAGAGAAATAGAGTTTCGGGAGACGGCGGCGCGCAAAGGGATGAGCCTGTTAATGAAAGCTCAAGGAGGAGATCAGTTTAGAGCATTCAGAGAAACATACAGAGGTTTAAGGTGGTTCAGGGAGGAAATCCCCTACGTCCACCGGTCGGTCAGCGAAGAAGTTTCACTAATGGGGAAAAAGAAGGCTAGTATAGTGTTTTCTTTGGAGAGAAAAAAGAAGAAGAAGGAGAGAAAGGAGAGCTCCTCAGTTGGGGCTCTCTTACAATGAGAGTGGAGATAGCCCTTCGTCGTTGATTCGATCCGCCTTTCTTCCCTCCTTCTCGTGCCTCTCTTGTGGGGAACTGTTCAGCGGTATTTGTAGCTGTTGGAGTGTGTCGCTTCATCCTGGTTTTCCGGAGAAAAGGTGATGGACGGGCTCTGGGTTCGCGCCGTTTGTCTGCCACCGGAGAGGCCTGAAACCGTGAAAGGAAGGTGATATCATTTAATACTGGTACTTTTTCTGGGAATTCGTGATGGCTGAAGTATGCGGATCCTTGATTTGCGGGTCTTGGGGATAGGCGCCCTGTACGGGGAACGACGCGGTAGGTGGAGCTGACTGTGACAGGCGCTGCTCCGTAACCTCGTGCCCGATATTATCAGAGGTGTCCTGGGATATCGGGAACGAGGTTAGGTTGAACCCTCGTGGCCGAGGTTTGACTTAGTCAAAAGTCCTGCAAAGTCAGACAGATGAGTCAGCAAATCAAGCAATCGAGTGGAGGCCAGTCAGGCGCCATGTGTACGATCAGGATGCAGCGCAGGAACCATGTGTTAACAGTTTCCTTTGATTTCTTTTTATAATTACTCTTTTGGTGTATGAAGTAGAATCTTTTCATAGCTTCTCAAGTCCTGTTTGAATATGTTTTTCGACTAGAGACCCTTGATTCCTTCTATCCGTTGCTTGCACTCTGATCTCTCCATGTGTAGGACTGGATCAATGTCTTAAACTTGGCACAACAAATTGTGGACCTTCCTTTGCTAGTAGGAAGTAAGAGGTCATATACAATTGTGGCGAAGGTGGATATCAATGAAAAAAAAAAATAGACATGTCAACCTCAGGGAATGAAAGGGCAAGGAAATCATCGATAAAAGTAGCGGTTTTTGGCATACTTTTAGGATTTGTTAAGTGGTGAGAGACGCATCGAAATGAATCGTACTAAATCAAAAAGAGTTGGCAGTTCCTATAGATGCATATTTTGGAAAAATAAATTGTTAAACTAGTGATAAGAATTTCGTAGTTAAGTGTATTTGAATTGAAGTAGTCATAGGATGGGCGACTTTATTCAAAAGTATACAAGTCACATAATTCTCTAAAACTAAAGTAAACAATACCTCTACCTAAGACATAACATTACAATATGGTATCAGAGCCAATCTACAGTATTACGATGTGTTTTGATGACGAACCGTACGAAAGCTGGTGGACTTATGTCAACTCGTGGTCAAAGAAAGCTGGTAGTGATTACTTTAATGTTTTAAGAGAAGAGAATCATTGATGCAATGAGCGGCTCTTAGCAGACTTTTAGGCTTGATAAAGTGGCACGTGAGTGAGTCTCCCAACATCAAAAAAGAAATTGAATTTCTAAGCTATATAAGTAAATGTCTTCCCAAATTGTATAAATGTCTTATGGGGAAAATCCATTAGGCAAGTTATAGGAATCTCATAGTTAAACATGCTTGAGTTGAAGTAGCCATTGATGATATTTTTGTAAAATGCTGAAGTCATGTAATTTCTTAAAATTAAAGTGAATAATGCTTCTACATTTGGATCACGAGACGTTGTGGTGGGGACACAGATCAGTATCGAATTGGATCGCTAGGATGACGTTATGTACTGAATCAAAATTTAAATTTAAATTCAAATTAATTAGAGCTATTAGAGATTTTCATATTAACTTTATTTAGATTTGATTTGATTTTATTTGATTCAGAGCATATCTGGAAGATTTGGAGACTCACCACATTTGGAGCTGATTTTATTTTATTGTAATAGAATTAGTTCCATATTTGCTTTTGTTTATTTAGTATTTTATTTTCTGCATTTAATATTATATTTTCAAATTTCTACATGGGATCTCTCTATATAAAGAGGTCGCCTTGCATTGTAAAAGAAGGGGATTTAATGAATGAAATGATGTTTGAGTTTTCTTAGAGCCTAGATCCGGGTTAAGGGGTCGATATTCCAGTGAAGGAAATGGTAGGGTTAACCTTTGGTGAGAATCTTCAAATTAGCCTAGTTATCTACTTTTCAAAAAAAAAAAAAAACTTTGTGCACTCACTTGCCTCCGAAGCTCGCTCCGCTTGCAACGCTGTGCAGTTCCGCCAGATTCGTCCGACGCCCCCGCATAGCCGCCCAGAGCCCGCCCGAGCCGAACTTCACGCAATAAATTCTCTTCCATCAATCAAATATGGGCAGAAAATATGAAGCTTAAATTATTTGGGATAAATATTTTTAGGATAAATTACACTTAGGTCATTGAATTTAAAGCTTAATAACACACAAGTATATATTTAACATTGGGGGTCTCTGAATTTTAATAAATTATTAAATAAATTTACATAAAAAGTAATATTTTTTTTTGTAAATTTAGCATAATCAATCAAAAATAGGCCACTAATGTTTTTTTTTATCACTTGCAAAAACATTTTAACATTCAAAAAAATCGACAACTAGTTGCATTCACACAATTGCAAACATAATATAACAAATGACAAGAAACGCGTATCCGACTAATGACGGATGTTTAATGACAATAAAATGATGGTTGTTGGTCACAATATCTAGACTAATAGGAGACTTGGTAGGCGCTTAAATCGCTCGATATATATACACATTTTTATTAGTTCCTTATCTGTAGTTGCTATTAATTTTAATTTCAAGCCGCTTAAAATTTAAAAATTATTTAATTTTAGTAATGCGATTGATATGATTATAACCAATCGAATCAGTGGTGTTTACTTAAAAATAAATAAATAAATTCAATGTTGCCAAAGTTTGCTATTATATCTAAAATAAATGCATGTACATAAATATTTAAAATTAAAAGGCTTCAAGTTTCAATACAACAAACTAGAAAACTTTTGCTCCCATCAGGCATGGATTCTATTTATTTGCAAACTTTAATTTTTAATTAAATTAAAATTAAATTTAAATAAAAATATTTTTTATTAAAAATTATAAATAATATAAAATAAAGTTAATTATTATATTGAAATACGTGAGAAATGTGATATAAGTTAGTTATTATTTTAATATATGTGTAGGATGTAAAATAAATTTAAAATTAAATCAGAATTAATAAATAAGTATCTACACAATGCACATATGTTAAATAAAAAAATATTTTTATTAAATTGATATCATTGTGAGATCGATGAGAATGAGATACGGTAGACTAAACGCAATAGAATTTAGAATATGATGGAGACAATAAGAGAGGTTTGAGAACATTCACTTTACAAAAATTTATTAGATTCGGCTGGTCAATAGTAGGAGCAAATCAATAGTGGGACCTACCGTTAGGCCAGCCCAATTTAATAATTGCTCCTTCCTTTCTAGGCGGCCTCCATGCAATCTGGTGCGGAGAGAATCTCAAATCTTCTGTTAGAAAATTCTGTGACCCTATTTATGTAAATAATCCTTTATATATTTTGTAAAATATACAAATATTTGTTCTTGGATTTAATGTTTTTGCCATTTTGCAAAATGGATCCTAAGTTAGACAAATATATTATATGGCTGCGTCTCAGATATTTTTGTAATTTTGATTTTTATTTTGTACAATTTTGGCTATGATGGCAAAAATTTTAACATCCGAGGTAGACCAAATGTTAATAGGCTCAGGCCGTACTTAATTTGAAATTAAAAATTTAAATTTTAAGTTGAGCCCAACATATTCAAAATCAACTCGAAGCTCACTGCCCACACCATATAGCTATCCCGCTGAGGGAGGAATGTTGGGGTTAATTCTCAGCCCTCTCTCGCTGTAGGAAAAGTTGAGCGGAGCGGTTGGCGGACTATCCGGTGAGGGTCGTGAGGGTCCAATGGCCCCCGACCGGATCATCTGGTCAGCTCGGTTCAATCATCTAGTTGTCCAACCGGGCGGTTTATTCGACTACCAGAAAATACTAAAACAATATACATTTTTTATGATGCCTTTATTAAGGCAGTTAAACCACTGTGTAAAAATAGTCTAAAGTATTTTACAGCGGCTCATTTTGTCGGTTGCTGTGAAAGAAAAATACACTTTAGACGGCAGTTGACTGGTTAAATTTCTCCTAAACACAATTGTTGACTAGGTTAACGGCCGTCTAAACTCTTTAGAGGGCGGTTGACTGGGTCAACTGCCGTCTAAACAATTTAGGGGCAGTTGACTGGGTCAATCGCCGTCTAAACACTATAGACGACAGTTGACTTGTTCAACCGCCATCTAAAAACTTTAGACGGCAGTTGATTGGTTCAACTGTCGTGTAAAGCACAGAAAGATTAGACGGCAATTGACTATGTGACGTCCCTAGCCGTCACACTAAATTTTTTTTTTTTTTTTAAGTTAGGGGAGAAGGAAAATTAATTCAACAGCGGAAGAAAACTAAGTAGATCAAAAAGCTACTACAAGAGTTCACAAATACTAGATCTTATCTTAGAATAAATTAAAATTAAATATCCAACTAAAGGAAATGAAGCAGAACTACTATAGTCTCAACTGAACACATAAGTAAATGGTCACTCTCTAGTAAATAAGACAATAAACTATTTCTTTTCTTGACTGGCATTCTCCTCATTCCCGTGATCAAGTGCTCCAGTACCTGCCACGTTAGTGACAGAGTCTGTTAGAACAGACTCATAGGTTGTACACTAACAAAGCCTTTAAATAAAAATATTAAACAACAATAATAATAACACATTGATATGATATAATAAGAATAACAAATAATTAAACACATATAACATAGATTTTAATTAAGCATGCATATATGATAAAGAAATGAAATAACACAGCATGAACAATAATTATGAAACAAACATAATATAATTTGCATAGCAAGTACAACATCAATATATAAACAGAAACATGAAATAAAATAAAGTAACGAGCAAATTTCTTTTATTACTTTCACTTTTATCTTTTGGGCCCGTGATTTCTCGTACTACGCCTCAGCTGCCTTTTACACATTTGGGGATCGTCATCCCTAGCCCCGTAGGCAATAGCCCATAATGACAAAAATGTGAGGTCCTCAATCAGTTTTGGGAGTTTTCACCCCCTAGCCCTGTAGGCAATAGCCCATAATGGCAATGGACGTCGCCGCGCCTATATATCATATGCTCGAGCTAAGGCAGGTGCGTAATCCCACAGAAATCACATTTAACTTTTAATCCATTGTCGCCTTTAAAATCTTGATTATAAATTTTGTCACATAGCAAGCTCATACACTTGTTTAAATATTATATTATATTTTTGAATGTGACGACAAGTCCGTACACTTCCCTCCGTAGGTGTCACAGTCGCAAGTCAATATATTATCATCGAATGTGACGACAAGTCCGTACACTTGCCCTCCCGTAGGTGTCACAGTCGCAAGTCAATATATTATCACCGAATGTGACGACAATTCCGTACACTTGTCCTCCCGTAGGTGTCACAGTCGCGAGTCAATATATTATCATCGAATGTGACGACAAGTTCGTACACTTGTCCTCCCGTAGGTGTCACAGTCGCAAGTCAATATATTCACATCGAATGTGATGACAAGTTCATATACTTATCCTTCCGTAGGTGTCACAAACACAAGTCAATATATTCTCATCGAATGTGACGACAAGTCCGTACACTTGCCCTCCCGTAGGTGTCACAAACATAAGTCAATATATATCCACATCGAATGTGACGATAAGTTGTACATTTGCCCTCCCGTAGGTGTCACAGTTAAGGAATAGACATATCATTGTATTATATATTTTTCTTTATTGACTAAACAAATAGAGCTAGCAATTAATTCATAATAATTTACATGCACTATATATTATCCAACTTTCACAAATCCTCCTTATACCTCATAATCTCGATAATTTAATTTTTAGTCATCTCTCCTATTTAAATTAAATTTCTACAGTAATTCAGCAATCACCAATAAAAGTAACTATGATATCTTCAAAGATATTTTAATCTGAATTAATAAATATCATGAATTCTTCACATATAATTTATGAAATCTCGATCAATATTTGATGAGAGTATGATTAGAGCTAATAATATAACTATAATTCACTTTTGAGCCTCATATTAAAGTGAATCAATTTAATTCATAATCAATTCTAAATTTCACATTTTTGTCACTCTACAATTATAAAAATATCATCACTATTTGAATCAAATCATCTATTAATAAATCTATTTAGCTTAAATTTTAAACTCCAAATTATCAAAAATTAATTAAATCATCAATCCTCAATATCTCATAGCATTTGAAATCAATTTCATAAGTCCAATTCTTCTAAATATAATAACTAATAACACTGCTAAAGTAACTCAATTGCTTGAACTTCTAATAATAAAATATATATTTCTAGGCTAATTAATAAGAGCACTATATAAATATGATAAATAATCAAATAATCTAATAATCTCTAAATTCATATTTAATAGCAATCATTTAACTTAAGAAATCTCCATTTAATTTACATGTGATAATAAACTCTTCAAAACAGATTTTTATGTCAAGTTCCTCCAATGAAATCTCATCCAAAATGAACTTTTTAAAGGAAGATTTCTATATAAAAGTTGTAGTATAATGTGTCTTCTATCTTTATATAAATTTCATATTAATCCCGAATTAATTTGGTACATCAAATCTCTTATGACTAAAAACTCGGTCAGAAAATCTGAATTTCTGTCAGAATTTACTAATGACACCAAAATCATACTTTGTATTCATAATTAATCAAACATTCCTTCATAAACGTTGTAGGTAACTTCAAGATCTAACTCATCACCAAATTTGATCAAAATCCGAATCATTTGATACACCCAAACTGATGATACAAGACTCAGATCCGAAATAGAAAAATTCCAGCAATATACAATCGTGCGTATATCTAAATAAATTTCTCTAATAAGATATTTTAAGCCATAAACGAAATTTACAGTCATAAACATGAAGAAAATATCAGCAATGTAATAAAATAAATTTCACAAATAATTAAATATTAAATTTATTCAATTCTTGTCAAATTATGTGAATTTTTATCTTTGATTAATTTAAGCCCTAATAGTTAGAGAAATCTCCTATAATTTATCAAAATACTCAATTGGTTTTTAAATTTTAATTTATATGGGCTAAGTTAGAATAAAACCTACCTCGAATTCACCATGATCTTAGATTTTCTTGAGATCCGGAGAGAAAAGATCACTCCAAATTGCTAGATCCGGTCTAAGGCGTACGAAAACGTGTAGATCGAGAAGAAGATGAAGAATCGTCTATTTTGAGGGAGATCCGACTTCTCTCTCTCTCCAACGCGTCTCTTTCTCTCTCCAACTCGTCACTTTCTCTCTCCTCTCTCTAGACCGGCGGCGGTTACGGGAGGGAAGAATTGAATCAGTGTTTTTAAGGCAGAATCTCTATTTCTTTCCCTAAATAATAATCTGGGGGTATTTCTGTAATTTTTTTTATCATTAATTTAAGGAGGTAGTTATGGATATTTAATGGATTATTAGATTCATTGGATTTGAATTTTAAATAATCAGATTTAATTAAATTAAATTTTAATTTCAGCCATTTTAAATTTTTGAATCACAAAATAAATATTTAATATTTCATATATTTAATTTTAAATGATTAATTTCTCATGAATAATATTAATTCCTCGTAATAAATATAATTAATCGAAATTCTAAATTTAAATTTTTCCGGGATGTTACAGACTAGGTCAACCATAGTCTAAAATTTCTATGCTTTACACGACGTTTAACTCAGTCAACTGCCATTTAAAGTACTTAGACAGTGGTTGAATAGGTCAATTGTTGTCTAAAATTTCTGTGTTTTATATGACGGTTAACCTAGTCAACCGCCATCTAAATTGTTTAGACGACAATTGACTAGGTTAGCCGCCGTGTAAAGCACAGAAACTTTAGTCAACCGCCGTTTAAAGCTTAGAGCGCAATTTTTAACCGTCGTAAAAGAGTTATCATATACTAGTGAAAGTAAATATTAAAAATAAATATATGTTCAAAAAAGTAGGTATATCTTGAAATCAGGTAGGTATTAATTAGAGAGCAAGTGTGTACATATGATACTTACTATTATGGATATATACTTATTTGATTTCAAATTATACTTATTTTTTTAAATATATGTTTACTTTTATTACTTACTCTTCTAGTGGCTTGACCAAGTCGTCCTGTGCTGCCAAACGAATTGTCCAGCCTGACCGGACAGTCTGGTCTGACCACGGCATTAGTGCGACCGCATAGCCCGGCTATCGACTCCGTTTAGTTGCTGTAAAGTACTGCAGGACCCACCAGCGAGCGAATCATCACGTGATCAGATTTTTGTCGTATTTTAAACTCGGGTTTTGGAGTGAATCTCATTCCCAACTGGAAAAGTGGGAAGTGGCAAGGATCAGTAGTACTACTGCATTAATGATAGATATTCTCTCCATGCATTAAATTAAGGGCCTCGGTGGCCAGCCTTCTCCGCTCTCCACTCTTTCTCTTCGATCGAGATCTACCTACACATGTATTTCTCTTTTACATGTGTGTGTGTGGTACGTATATGATCATCAAATGATAGTTGAGTTTGTGTCAGCTTTCACTTCATAATTTATATGGGAATTGAGATGGCAACTAATTGTATGATGACAGTAATTCACTGCTATATATATATATATATATATATATATATATATTCTCTATCAAATTGGCCATAGATATATTATTATTTTTAATTATATAAATCATTAGTGAAGAAATATGTTATCTATTTTATTATACATCTTAGTGATTGAACAAATGCGTCGATATTTCTCTATGAATGTAATGATCAGAAAAAATTTTCAATTTCGACACATGCATCGTTCAAAATCAAATCATTAGGAGCACATATCGATATTTTTATTTTCTTTATTTTATGTAAAAATTGAAAATATATAATTGTCTACTCTTACAATCTAGATAATGAACACGTGCCTCTCATTCGGTTTAGCTCAAAGATAAAATTGAATTATAACATCATAATAAACTAAATTATTAGTAAAATTATTCTTTATGAAGTTAATTTGATTTTAATTTTTTATAATGCTCATTAAATATATTTTTTTATTAAATTTATGTGTGCTGTACATATACTTATTAATTTTATGATTGAAATATATCCCATGTAATATATTTATATTGAAAAATATATCACAAATACATATTATTGTACATGTGTTGAATCAATTGACATAAAAAAATTCACTTGGGTAAAATATAAGAGAGTTTTAAGTTTCGAATAAAATTCTCGGCCTTATTCAGACCGTTAAATTAATGTCAAAGCTGATTGATAAAATTTTGAAATAACTTTCAAATGTCTACCTTTTAATGAGCGTAAACTGCATATTGATTATTTTTTAAAGGTTATATTAATCGTGTTAATAACCTCCAAAAGATGATGCGTCGAAAGATTATATTTTATAAAATGATTGAGCTCCTAATAATTTTTAGGGGATTTTATATATATAGTGAAAGGCTAAGTACTATAACATGGTGCCTAATTACCTAATCTCTTAGGGAATCTATATTTACTCTCAGAATTATTTCTAGAATCAAGACTTAGGCAATATCATTCACAATCACATATATGCTTACAAAATAAATATAAAATAAATAAAACAACAAAAACTTGAGAAAAATTAATCATTCACGACATTTCACATAAGTCGACTTCTTGGAATGCTATTCACCTCTACCTGAAGACTAGGCTAGAAAGAAAGTAGGAATATAAATAAACTACAAAGCTAAGACTGCATCAGAGATAAAAATCTGATTTTTTAAATCAAAAAGAAGAATGGGAACTTAGTAAAAGCTAATCCTTTCATTATTTTGAGTTTGTAATATGACAAGATCAATAAAGTTTGAGTCCTCGAGTTATTTGCAACTTGGTGAACTTCTATGAAACCATATTCTTTTATGCCCTTCTTGGAATACTTCTCAGAAATTTGTTTTTGAACTTTTCTATTTGTCATATTTTATATACATGCACCTGAGTTGTTTATTGGTCTTCACGAAATTCTAGAGAGCTTTTGAGGTGTCATCCAATTGGTAGCAAAACTTAGTTTTCTATGTTATCTTTTAGGATTCATTATTCGGCTCTCGTTTATTGTCTTTTAATACTTAGGAGTTCTTCAGCTCACGAGATAATTCTTTCGTTAACGTTTTCTAATCAGTTGCCTGTGAGAATTTGGAATGATCATCTCCTAATCACTCCTACTTATATCGATCTTAGCATTAGCTATGTGTGTCGTTACTATAACATCACTTAGTTTTGCTTTTTGATGCCCACCCTGTGGAACTTCTAGGTTCAAATAACTCCTTCAAAGCCTTCATTCTTCCGCTTAAGAGTATACTATGAAACTCAAGTCTCATTTGATCCAAAGAAATTTTTTGCTCGACGTAAATTTCAATTATAAAAATAAACTTTATTTCACATTTAATATAAATACGAATATTAGAATTTAAAATATTTCATATTTTACACACTTTTTAATATTAAAATAAATTTCTCTCACATTAAATTTAAAAAATAAAATAATTTTTTCTCTTGTTAAAAAAAAAACACTAGAACCAAATGAGGCCAAAAGAGCTGGGATCACTTAATGCTAATATAAGTGGTAGTTTAAATTAAATTAATAATAAAACATCTCATAACACATATCTCAAAAATTAATTTTATATTACATTATATATATATATATATATATATTTAAAAATTAAATTAAATTTATTTTGACTCTTTTATAAATTTTAAAATAAAAAATCTAATAAAACAGTTAACTATAATCTAGTTAAAGTTAACTAGCTAAACAAACGCATGAGTGGTCAGTTGTATTATACAATGGGATTAAGTTCTTGGGATTTTTTTCACTATTTTTGAGTTTAGATCACAAATTAGGGTTTAGGAATAATTTTGAGATTATATTGAGTTATTTAGGGACAGAGAGAAAATATTTTATTATAATATAGTATGAAATAAAATTATTTAAATATTTATTTTTATATTATATTTTAAACAAAATTAATTACAAATTTTTAATTAAAAATAATATGAAAAAAGGTTGATTTATATTATTATAATATGAAAAAATGTTGATTTGTGTATAAAATAAATTCTAAACGCTGTATTATTTATATCTATAATTAATATGTCAAATGTATGATCAAGATTTTTTGATTTTATAATTTAATTTTTACAATGAATTTATCAAAGTCGGCCTCATGAGCATAATGGTAAATAAAGAACTGAAAATTTTGAAATTATTCAAAAATTATTTAAAAATTATTCAAAAATATATATTTGACTTGAAAAAAAATTAATTCAAGTTATGAGCAAGATGAATTGTCTTATAGTTAATTTTGAGTTTTATATGTTTCATTTAAAAATTAATTTGAATTCACTTGGAATTTATATTAATAGTATATATATATATTAAATTTTAAAAAATACTTTGTAGCGTTTGATCATAATTATATCAATTAGATGATTATAAATTTGTCAACAGTACAATTATAATTGATCACCTCACAGATCATGAACACAATATCTACGTTTGATTATTATTTTGTAGCAACTTAAATTTAAATTTAAGTCATTTAAATGAAAAAATTATTTAAATAATTTTTAAATTTTTTCTTTCGAGCTGTTTAAAGTCTTTTTAAACTGCTCAAAATACAAGTAATTAAAAAGATGACTAAAATTTTAAACTGCTTCGAAATTTCAAACTACTTGAAATTTTAAATTACTTGTATTTATTTAAAATTTTTAAGGGTTAGTAAATTGAACCAATAAATTTAAAGTTAAAACTCATGAAATTGAAGATAATTTGTTAGGTCTCATAATTCCCAAGAAATACCATATATTTTCTACATCATCATCAATTTCATAAATTAATGCAACAACAAATTCACTGCGAGATGGAAGGATTAAAGTTCTATTTGGTCTATGGATCGAAATTAAGATTAAAATAATAATAATAATAATTTTATTCATTTTATATAAATTTTAATATAAAATATTATTATTTTATTTCATATATTCAATAATTTTTAATAAAAATATCAAATTTATTTTACATTTTAAACTAAAATACTTAGAATAGGGTATTACGCTCAGGTCCCCGAGTTTAACACTTATCATCTCCCAGATTTACGTTTTTAAAATAAACGTTGGGGTCCCTGAGTTTTAATAAATTATCAAATAAGTTTTTTTTATATTTTCTTATTATGAAATTTTTTTACAATTACTATTTTATCCCATGGCGCTCTCCTTCTCCCCGTTCTGGATCCGGCAAAGCGTGGGATGCGGCCGCTGGCCGAGACCGCGCGCGACCCGCGGCGGCCGCGCGACCGCCTCTCTCTCCTTCGATCCGGCGCACGCACGCGGGGCGCGAGACCCCTTGGCGGGTCGCGCGCGGGTCCTGACTGGTGGCCGCAGCCTGCCTGCTTGTCGGATCGGAGGAGAGAGAGAGCGCTAGGGGTAAAACGATAATTTTAAAAAAAGTAATAATAAAAAATCTAAAAGGACCGATTTAATAATTTATTAAAACTCAAGAATCCCGATATTATAATTTAAAAAACATAAACTTACATGATAATAAGTATTAAATTCAAGGACTTGAACGTAATTTGTTCTTATTATTATCCTGATTTTTCGCCTTGCAGCCGAATCTTCGAGAATTTTTTGGGTTCGAACTGCGCACGTTCGGACCCCAAGCTGGAGATGATGGAAATTATTGGGTTTATTACCCATTGTCTTTTTCTGAAACTACATATTCTTTTTTGGAACTAAATATTCTGTTAATCTGATTTTTTTTAATTACAGGTGTACGTAAATGTAATGTGTACAGCGAGATTTTAAAATTTGATTTTTATTTCGATTTACGTATATTAAAGTTTTATAATTTAATTTTAATTTCAGTCATAAAATAAAATTACCAATTTTAACAATTTTGATAATTTCAATATTAATAATTTAATTTTTTTCTATAAATCATTTAAAATTTATAAAATTATAAATAAATTTATTAATGATAATTATTGAACATTATTTTTTTAGAAATAAAAAAGTTTCGACTGAAACTGAAACTCGATAATTTTTTAAATTCATTTTCACTAAAATCAATTCAAAATTATCAAAACTCGACAATTTTATCTGAATTTTAAAACCATGGTGCATAAGTTCATAGACTTATTATTAAGTATATGTTTTTCTTTTCATAAGAGAAAAATCACATAATCGGTCGTATAACATTTGCACTTCAACTAGTGTGGTTATCAAATTTTGCGATATGAGTAATGCTGATCTGATTTTTTTCAAGAGAAATTTACGTTTGCCGCCACTAAAGAAGTCCTTTTTACAGGAGACACCCCTAAATCAAATGTTTACAAGTGACATCACCTAAATTCAATATTTACAGGTTGTACTCTTAAATATTCAAAATAGAGGGTGTCGTTTGTAAATATTGAACTTGTATGGGATGCTACTTCTAAATATTTGATTTAGAGGATGTTGCCTATAAAAAATAATTCTTTTAAGGTGATAAATGTAAATTTCTCATTTTTTTCAATTACTCAAATGTTTTTGCACTTGATAAGAAGGAATTAGTATAACTGATAATTTTCCGTTTATGCTTTATTATGTTGTAGTGTTAAATTTACAAAAAAAATGCTTTTTATATAATTTCTTAATTATTTTATAAATTAAAACAAATAGTTACAAAGTTGTACAAATGCTTAAATAAATATTACATAAATAATTTCCAAACTTTATTATGAGAGGTACATGTAATGTTATAATTTAACTAATTACAAAAGTAACCTTAAATTGCAAAGTTGTTAAAATTGTAAAACTTTGCACAACTGAAGTTTATAGACCAAATGTTAATATTAAAATTTCAAAACTAGTTGGTTACTTTTGAAATGTTATCAATTAATTTTGTTATAATTACCAGTTTAATTAATTATTATAAAAGCAATGACTGAAATGGTAAAGTGATTAAGATTGTCATTAAAAAAAAAGATCATTAAGATTGTGAAAAAGTTATAGCCAAAATTGTACAAAATAAAAATCAAAATTACAAAAATATTAGAGACACAGCCATACAATGAGAATAGGTCCTGGGTTCTCTTCCCTCTCTGCTGATTGTGCAAGGGCAGAGAAGGTTTTTTCTATCTTTAGGATCCATTTTGCAAAATGGCAAAAAGATTAAATCCAAGAACAAATATTTATATATTTTACAAATATATATAAAGGGATATTTATATAAATAGGGTCACAGAATTTTCTAATAGAAGATTTGAGTTCCTTTCCGCACCAAATTGCTTGAAGGCCAGCTAGCCGTGCTATCACGAAAGGAATGAGCAATTATTAAATTTGGCCGACCTAATTGACCTCCCAATAGGGGGCCACCACATCAGCACCTGGTGGGTCTTACTGTTGATTTGCTCCCACTATTGGCAGGCCGAATCTAATAAATTTTTCTAAAGTGAATGTTTTCAGCTCTCTCTCATTGTCTTCATTATATTTTAAACTCTTTTATGTTTGGCGTACTGTATCTCATTCCCATTGTTCTCACAATGATATTGGTTTAATAAAAAAAAATTATTAAACATATGTGTATTGTATAGATACTTATTAATATTATCAAAATATATTCCATGTAATACATTTATACTTATTTACAGCGTTATTGGTGAATGTACATGTAGGGGCAACGTTGAGTGAGCAACCTTGTAGATCTAGGTTTTTCCGTTAAGTTCAAACAAGTTGACAGCAACTCAGCGCTGATCAAGCTAGAGATCGATCGAGCTGTCGGATCAAGATGGCAGAGATTTATTAGGTAGCTTTAGACGGTAGTTGACATATTCAACGGTCGTCTAAAGTGCTGACTTTAGACGACAGTTGACCCAGTCAACTACCGTCTAAATCTTTATACAGCGGTTGATGACAGTCAACTGTTGTATAATAATTTGTCGGAAATTTTTTGCAGCGATCTCCCTTATTAACCGTCGTAATAAAGATGTCGTAAAAATTTTATATTGTACTAGTGTATACATATTTAAAAAAAAATACTTAGTAGAGTTTGCTAGGCTATTGGTTAATAACAGGTGTTTGTAATCCCAAAGACTCATGGATCCAAGCTTAATGGGAGCAAAAGTTTTATGTTTTATGGCATTGAATCTTGCAGTTTTTTAATTTTAAATATTTATGTACATTGCATTTATTCTAGATATAATAGCAAAATTTGGCAACAAATTTTTTTTTTTTTTAAGCATAAAGAACTGTAAGAGTGTCCATATATATGAGTTTGAAGACTAAAGAGTTTTTGATTATTGGATTCGACCGACTCTCCAATAGTCTCAAATATTGAGTCAACAATAAACTTGACAAAGTGAGATGTAAAGGGAGATGGAGTAGTAGGAAGGGCAAATTTGTGAGATGAGGAAGAAGAGATGGTTGAAGCTTCTTGATTTGGTTTAACAGAAACACTCTTATAAGAAGGCTTGGGTTAGTGTAGTTTAAAGTTGTTCTGAGAAAAATCATAATATCTTGCTCCTTTACGAGCACAATAACTTCGTTTGTCAATTATTTTGAAGCAACTTAAATTTAAATTTAAAAATAGTCTAAATAATTTGTCTAAGTATATGCTTTTCTTTTTTCTGCTATACTCCCAATAGAATTGTAATAGCAACTACACATAACTAATATATATATATATATATATATCGATGAATTTAAACGCTTATAACTAAGTCTCCTATTGGTAATAGGTATTTGACCAACAATCATCATTTTATTGTCATTAAACATCCGTCACTAGTTGGCTATGAGTTTTTATTTGTAATTAATTATATTATATTTGCAATTGTGCAAGTGTGGTAATTGACAGACTGTTTATGACATGAAAAATTCCGGACAATTTTTTTGAATGCTAAAAAATTATTTTATTCTCAATAACTAATAATAATTTAAGTATGAGATAATATATAGAATAAATTAATTCCAAGTTTTTGAATTTGAGATATATCATCCACTGAGGAATGAGGATTCATGAATTTAAAATTTTAATATTTAGATTCCTATATATGCATGGAGTCTAATTTTTTTAATTTTTAATATTAAATTTTTATAAAATATTATCAAACATGCATGCCCTTCTTTCTCTCTCCTACTTCTCCTCACCTTTCTCTTGCACCAGTTGCGTGGGCTTGTGCAAGGATAGAGGGGAGAGAAAGAATAGTATTTTAAGTATTTTATAAAATTTTAATATTTAAAAAATAAAAAATAATTTTAATTGATATATATATATATAAATAATTAGAAACATACATATTAAAATTTTAAAATCACTAAACTTCAATGATAATATATTCTAATTTCAGAAAACGGAATTTAATTTACCCTAATACATGGATGATTTTTTAAAAATAAATATAATTAATTAATTAATTAACTAACAAACTTTGATAATTTTAAAAACAATTAATAAAATGAGTATTTTACTAACATTGTCAAGGCTTTTCTGTTAAACAGAAGTCAATTTATGTAATTTATCAATTATATATCAAATATTTTTATTTAAAAAATTTATATAACAATAAAGAAAATTTAATCTTATGTTCACTGATAATATTAAAATTTCAAAATAATTTAAATTATAATTTTAACCCATTATAATTTAGACTATTATTAAATTATTTTTTTCAAAATTTTATTTTGTTCAAAAATTTATTTTGGAGGTTTTATTAAAACCATTCTACTCTTTTTTTTTAAATAAAAAAAGCCTGTTTCTTTTTATTTTAAGAGGTAACGTCATAACAATGTGGGATTATTTTAGATTTTGATCAGATTAAAATTAATATTATAATAAAATTTAAATTAAATTTTTAAATATAAATATTTTATAAATAATTATTTCAGGTAAAACTTTAAGTTAATATTTTAATTAATTATAGTATATATTATTATTATAATCACATTATTAATTTTATGAAATATATACTATTCAAAAATAAACTTACATAATATAACTTTAATTATAAATTTTTATTAATTAATTGAAATTTTAAACAATATGATAGAATTTATTTAATTGGTAACTAATAAAATATTTATTTATTTATTCATATAATTTTGAATTATTATTAATTTATTTTTTATAATTACTTTCTTTTTATCTATAAATTATTATAATAATATATAATTTTTTTAAAAAATAATATTGAAGTTGTCTGAATACGTTGTTATGTGACTTTTATTTAAGAAAAAAAATACTTCATCTATTAATTTGTTTGATTTATTAATTAATTAATTATGCCAATTTTTAAAAAAAAATTAGACATGCAAGCTAGACCTAGGCCATCTCCCTCTCTCTCTCTATATATATATTAATTAAAGGGCTTTTGGTGGGCTCATGCCTTCTCCTTCCTCGCTTGCTTCCTTTGAAGTACGTACGCATGCACATGATATCCATGGCTTTTACCTGCCGTCGTCTCCTCCTCCTCCTCCTCCTCCTCACCCTCTTCTCCTCCTCCCCTTCCATTGTGCGCACCACCGCCGCCGCTCCATGGACCACAATTAACCCTGAAGGTGAATATGCGAAGAAAGCCGGCGAATATGTGGTCTTGTGGTTTAACAGCCTTTGGCGACAGGATGGTGCCTTATTATCGAACCAGTTTGTACTGTTGAGTGCTTCAATGCAGTATAGTGGCTTGATTTTTTGTGAATTTCGAATCAAATTATGGGTCAACGAACGCTCAAACTACGGGATAGTTGGAAGGTATGTGACCTTCCTCGTGATAGGGCGCATTTCATCAGCACCAAATCATGCATCCAATTTCTCGGGACGCCGAGCTATGGTATTAGAAGCTACTGTTGCTCCACTCATCCGGCATTTAACCAGGCCAGACCGTACGTGAAGGACCAAATATTTAGTCCTAGTTGCGTGCTCGCTCGAAACTTCATCTTGATCAGTTTCTGACTGCTTCAATTATATTTATATATGCACGCGCGTGACTCTTCCTTGTTATATGTTTTCTGTATTAATACAAGTCGTATATGTAGGTGACGTACTTAATGGTCATCACAATATTAGTTAATATTGATTTGGTGCTTTACATGTTAGTCTTTATTTTCTACTTAAACTCAACCTATTTGATGAATTATTAGATATATATTATGAACAAACTACTTCTAATTAATTTTCCTCAAATTCAATCTTAGCGTGTGTATATATATTTATATATTATAATTAATATACTATATATATTATATTAAAAGTAAAAATTAGTACATTATAGTATAAACTAAAGAACAAGTTATTCAAGTGACATCCTGATCAATTCCCAATTAGATTAAATACATATTAAAGTACATATAGAATATATATTAAAATACATAAAGAAGTAAATTATATAAAAAAATATTAAAATAATAATTTTATGACCCGACTTATAGCTTTATATGATTTTTTAATTGCGGCCAATATAAAAGATTTGGGTTGTCTTACATACATACATATAGATATGCATATATACACACACACACATTATATATATATTATATATATTGGTAGCGTTAGTAATTTTTTATATATATATTTTTATATATCATTGTACAGAAATTCTAAAGTTAAAATATTATTTTATTACATTCTATATAATATATATATATTTGATGAAAAAGTTACAAATAATGTAAAATATCAATTAATATTTCTTAACTTTAAATGTAAAGAAAAATTAAAATTTACTTTCTATACTTAATTTTGTTCTGAATTAAAATTTTAAAATTTAAAAAATAAAAACAAGTCTTGACTAGTTTAATTGATATTAAGTTTAATTTTCAACTCAGTACCAAATACTTGATGTAACTTCTTCCAGAAATGAGATGTAAACTTAGGATCACGATCAGAAATTATAACTTTTGGAATTCCATGCAATTTTACAATCTGATTTAAATATTCCTTGGGCTAACCTCTCAGCTGTATTAGTTTCTTTATAGCCAGAAAATGTTGCTGTTTTTGTCAATCTATCAACAATTACCCATATTGCGTCATGCCCTTGCGGTGATTTAGGTAGCCCTACTATAAATCCATAGCAATTTCTTCCCACTTCCACATTGGAATAGGAATGGGTTGTAGTAGACCGCTAGGTTTCTGGGTGTCCCCTTTTACTTGCTGACAAGAGAGACATTTTATTAACAAACTCTACTACATCTCTTTTTCATTAATTCTTGGCCACCACACATTTGCTTTAAATCACAATACATTTTGTTTATGCCATGATGTATTGAATATTTAGAGCAATGTGCTTCCCGTAGTAGTAATTGTCTAAGCTCGTCAACTTCTGGAATACAAAGTCTTTCTTTAAATTGTAGTACTTCATATTCATTCAATCTGAAATCAGATTTTCATCCTTCTTTTACTTTCTTGACGATCTTTTGAAATTGAGGATCATTACTCTGACTGTCTTTTACTTGTCGAAGCCATTCTGGTGCAATAATCAGTTAATTTAAATATAAAATACTCTTCTCTGTTAATCCAGTTTAACTGCAGCTTTTCCATTTTTACACCAATTGTTGCTCATCTTCCTCTAGCCAATAATATATTCAAGCTTGCCTTTCTACTCAAAGCATCAGCTACAACATTAGCTTTACCTGGATGATAAATAATTTTCATATCATAGCCTTTAATTAATTCTAGCCAACGTCGTTATCTCAAATTCAACTCTTTCTGTGTAAAGATATATTTCAAACTTTGATGGTCAGTATATACTTCACACTTCACACCATACAAATAATGCCTCCAGATTTTTAATACAAATATTATTGCAGCCAATTCAAGATCATAAATAGGATAATTCTTCTCATGTGTTCTTAATTGACGAGAAGCATACGCTATCACTTTGCTATATTACATAAGAACACATCCCAACCCTTGAAATGAAGCATCACTAAAAATCTGAAATCCTTTATTTTCTTCTGGTAAAACCAATACTGGTGCGAAAATTAAACAAGTCTTTAATTTCTGAAAACTTTCCTCATATTCTATACTTCATATAAATGGCACTGCCTTTTGAGTAAGTTTGGTGAGAGGAAGGGATATCAAAGAAAAACCTTTTACAAATTTTCTGTAATAACCAGTCAATCCCAGAAAACTGCGTATCTCTGTAACATTAGTTGGTCTAGGCCAATCTACAACAGCAGAAATCTTTTGTGGATCTACAGATATTCCTTCTGCACTTACCACATGTCCTAAGAATGTCATACTAGATAGCCAAAATTCGCATTTAAATAATTTACCAAACAACTGATTATCCCTTAATTTTTGTAATACCAAATACAAATGTTGACTATGTTCCTCCTGATTCTTTGAGTAAATAAGTATATCATCAATGAATACAATCACAAACTGATCCAAATATGATTGAAAAACTCGATTCATCATGTCCATGAAAGCTGCTGGTGCATTAGTCAACCCAAATGGCATTACCAAATATTCATAATGTCCATACCGAGTTCTAAAAGTAGTTTTCGGTATATCTTCCTTTTTAATTTTTAGTTGATAATAGCCTAATCGGAGATCAATCTTAGAAAATATTGTTGCTCCTTGAAGTTGATCAAATCATCAATCCGAGGTAAAGGATACTTATTTTTTATAGTAACCCGATTCAATTCTCTATAATCGATGTACATTCTCAGAGTTCCATCCTTCTTCTTTACAAATAGCACAGGTGCACCCCAAGGTGAAACACTTGGGCGAATATATCATTTATCTAATAAGTCTTGCAGCTGAGTCTTTAGTTCATGTAATTCAGTTGTAGCCATCCGATAAGGAACTTTTGAAATTGGTTCAGTTCCAGGGATTATATCTATAGTAAACTCAATCTCACGATCTGGTGGAAGTCCAGATAAGTCTTTTGGAAATACATCAGAATATTCATTCACCACTGGTATATCTTGCAACTTTGGTGATACCGCTTTAATGTCTACAGTGACTGCCAAATAAGCTTCATTGCCCTTCTTGAGATATTGCTGTGCTTTTAGGGTAGAAATTACTGGTATCTTCCTACCTTTACCGTAGAATATTAAATTCTCTAATCCAGGAGTACGCACTTTCACTTTCTTTTCTAGGCAATCTATTATCACTTGATTTGTAGACAACCAATCCATTCCCAATATCACATCAAATTCAAACATAGGCACTATAATCAGTTTAGATAAAAATTTTCTATCCATGATTTCTACCTCTTCGTTCACAAAGAAATTCACTTCAATTTGAGTACCAGTTGGTAATAAAACAGGTAAAGCATTTTCCAGAGGATAGGTAGTAAGAAATAACTTCTGAACTACTTCTTCAGAAATAAAAGAATGTGAAGCTCCAGAATCAAATAACACAATTATTGGAATTTCTTGAAGAAATAAAGTACCTGTAATCACGTCAGGTGACTCTGAGGCTTCTTGCTGAGTAATAGCAAAAATACGTGGCTGAGCATCACGTCCACCAGACTGAGTAGGAATACCTCGACCACGACCTGGTATTAGTGCAGAAGTGTTACCTCTACCTCCAGTTGTAGAACCACCAGATCCTACTGCCTCCAAGTTACTTCTGGCTGCTACACCACTGGGACAATTCCAGGATAAATGTTCTATTTCACCACATGTATAGCAGCGAATCCAATTTTTACCCATACACTTACCCCAATGCCATCTCCCACATTGCTGACACTGTGGTTTGTTACTTGTATTAGTTCCTGAGCTCCCTGAGCTACTACTGGAAGTAGACTTTTTAAAAGATGGTCCTCGTTGCTGTGAAATATACCCCTTTCTCTTTGAAGCTATTGCTTCACGTCTTGCCTGTGTATTTAATTGATCTTGTTCTACAACACGTGCTGCCTCCACCAAATCTTGATAAACAATGTGTTGAAATGGCGTTACTGATGCCCGAATGGAATCCCTTAATCCTTTTCTAAATTGGGTACACTTCAGTTTTTCTGTTGCGATAAGTTCAGGTGCATAGCGAGTCAAAGAAGAAAACTTCTTTTCATATTCATTTACTGTCATGTTTCTTTGCACCAACCGTTCAAGTTCTTGTCGCATCTTATCCTTTGCTGAATCCGGTATATACTATTCTTGAAATAACTCACAAAATCGTGCCCAGGAGATTTCATTGATCAGTTTATTAGCAAATTGCATTTTCAGCTGACTTTGCCACCAATCATCAGCTGCACCATCCAACATCATACTTGTTAATGCCACCTTTCTATCATTAGGACAAGCTATCCCATTGAAAATCTTCTCTAAATGTCTCAACCAACTTTCGGCTTCCAAAGGATCAGTTGTATCTGAAAAAATAATCAAATTAAATAAAAAATAATTAACTGCAAAAGAGAGTGATCTAAAAGAATAATAAATAAATAAAATAGAAAAAAAGTTAATTAGAAAAAAATTCATTAATTACTTTAATGAATAATAAAAATTATTTTAATCAATACGAAAATATAATAATCAAATTAAATAAAAAATATAATTAATTAAAAAAGAGTGATCTAGAAAATATTAATAAATAGAGTAGAAAAAATATTAAAAATAATTAATTAAATTTAAAAAAATTAAATAAATTTATAATAATTAATATATTTAAGAGAATAGGGAAAATTAAAATTTTTAGGAGGGAAAGGGGTGGGATTTAATTATTTAAAAGAGAAGGGGAATTGGAAATTTAGATTGGGAGGGGGTGGGCAGGCCCGAGGTGGGGGGTGCTGTCGGGGTGGGAGTAGCAATTTGCAATTGTAAATTGCCGCATTTAACCTCTTGTACACAAAGTTACAAATTTTGTGGCATGCCGGACAATTTGTCCAGAAAAAATATGTTGATAGTTTTCTGATAGTTGACCGCAATGACCGTTTCAGGAGAATTTAATTACAGAAAATAAAATTTTAAAATTTCTTTGGAAATTTTCCAACATGGTTTTTTTTTTCTTTTATTAAATTAATCATGATTTTAAATATCAATTCATTTGATTATCTAGTAAATTAAAATCAAATCTACTGGTAAATAAATTTCATGTTTTTTAAATAGGGTGATTGATTAGATGGATTACTTAAAATGGCTTTAAGTTCGATTGAGCTATATTACAAATGTTATCAATTGATTTGAATTTTATAATATATATGATGAATGATATAAAGAGATTGTATATATATATATATATATAATGTGTGAAGGAAAAGATTAATTTGTTTCTCTTCGCAATCAATTCCCACTACGGTTCGGGATGCTTGATGATGATGATATTGATGTGACGACATCCAGTGGTAGTTTCCGACTATCCGGGGTTGGTGAAA
>KZ451908.1:533301-611988 GCA_002786265.1 Apostasia shenzhenica
GTAGTTTTCGACTATCCGGGGTGGTGCCGATCACCAAAGGTGACCATGTGTGGGTCACTTGTTGTGATGAGGTACCTATAGATTTGGGTGCGACGGCATCCGAGATAACCTACGGAGGGTTATCTGGTTGAGGTGACGACCTCGTGGTGACCATGGATGGGTCACCGTGGATGTGGTAGTGTAGCTATGATTGACTGAGAAACAGGGCCCGAGAATGTGATAATAAATTTAAATAAAGTTTTGACATATTTTTACAATAATGTGTGTGATCATTATATTAAGCATGTTGGATCTTATTCACCAACTGAGTCAACTAATGATTCTAATTTATTATTTTTCAGGTGCAAATCAAACACAGGGACAGAGTTGAGATGGTTTAGCAGAGTTATCAATATAAATTAAGTGATGTTTATTGAATACAATATGTTTTATGGTGTGATACTGTATACATTTTGAATACTGGTTATTATGTGTTTATTCTCCGTAGTTGTTGATGATATATAAATGTATAAGGGATAGATACTTTCAGTGTGTTTTAATGTTGGTGTTTAGGAGCAAATTATATATAACTGTGTGATTTGCTTATTTATTTATTTATAAGGTATTTTACTCTGTTGCGAGCTAATCGGTCGTAATCTGAGTATAAATGTTTTTTTTTTAACAATAAAGGATTACGGTATTTGGGTCGTGACACTTACAATCTCGATTATGAACCCGTTCCTCATTGAGTCTAGCTCAAAGATAAAATTGGATTATAACATCATAATAAACTAAATTATTAGTAAAATTATTTTTTTAATAATTGTAATAAAAGCATGAGGTTGAATAAGAATATTATTTTGAATATTAATTTATTAGTATTTTGATAGGTATTATGAGCATTTTTTATTTTTTTAAAATAATTATTTATCGATAACCGATCTAATATTCAGCAATAAAATAAGCAGTAAATCGGCTTAGTCTTTTCTGCCAGTTTGATCATATCAAGCTATGTATTACTTAATAATGGTATTTGGAATAATATTATCCATCTATTAAATTTTGAAATTAAAAAAATTATTTTTTATAATACTCATTAAATATATTTTTTTATTAAATTTATGTGTGCTGTACATATACTTATTCATTAATTTTTTGATCATAATATATCCCATGTAATATATTTTTATTGAAAAATATATCATAAATACATATTATTGTACATGTGTTGAATCAATTATAAATTGAATTAATTTTTTCGAGTTCGACTCCGAGCATAAAAAAATTCAGTTGGGTAAAATATAAGCGAGCTTCAAGTTTTGAATAAAATTCTCAGCCTTAATTAGACTGTTAAATTGATGTCGAAGCTGATTGACAAAATTTTGAAATAGCTTCCAAATGTCTACCTTTTAATGAGCGTAAAGTGCATATTGATTATTTTTTTAAAGGTCATATTGATCGTGTTAATAATCTCCAAAAGATGATACTAATAAGTGTCGAAAGATTATATTTTATAAAATGAGTGGGCTCCTAATGATTTTTAGGGGATTTTATATGTATAGTGTAAGGCAAAGTACAACTAATGTATAAATAATGGTGCCTAATTACCTAATCTCTTAGGGAATCTATATTTACTCTCATAATTATTTCTAGAATCAAGACTTAGGCAATATCATTCACAATCATATACTTATAAAATAAATATAAAACATATAAAACAACAAAAACTTGAGAAAAATTAATCATTCACGACATTTCACATGCAACAAATAAGTCGACTTCTTGGAATGCTATTCACCTCTACCTGAAGACTAAGCAAGAGAGAAAATACAAAAAGAAATAAACTATAAAGCTAAGACTGCATAAGAGATAAAGATCTGATTTGCAGAATCAAAGGGAAGAGCGGAAACTTAGTAAAAGCTAATCCTTTCATCGTTGTGAGTTTGTAAAATGACAAGAACAAAGTTTGAGTTCTCGGGTCATTTGCAACTTGGTGAACTTCTATGAAACCATCTTCTCTTACGTCCTTCTTGGAACACTTATCGGAAATTTATTTTTGAACTTTTCTATTTGTCATATTTTATATACATGCATCTGAGTTATTTATTGGTCTTCACTAAATTCTGAGATAGCAAACCTTAGTTTTCTGTGTCATCTTTTAGGATTCATTATTCAGCTCTCGTTTATTGTCTTTTGATACTCAAAAGTTCTTCAGCTTACAAGATAATTCTTTCATTAATGTTTCCTAACAGTTTCCTGTGAGAATTTGGAATGAACATCTCCTAATAACTCACACTTATATCGATTTAGCTATGTGTACCATTGCTATGACTTCACTTAATTCCACTGAATTTTGATATCCACCCTGCGAAAATTCTAGGTTCGAATGAGTCCTTCACGGCCTTCATTCTTCCACTTAGAGTATACTATGAAACCCAAAGAGCTGGGATCAATGCTAAGTGGCCCAAGCAAGTCTCGAAAAATAACTTGTCGAAGGGGCGATGTGATTAGTTTAAATTAAATTAATAATAAAACATCTTATAACACATATCTCAAAAATTAAATTTATATTACATTATATATTTAAAAATTGAATTAAATTTATTTGGACTCTTTTATAAATTTTAAAATAAAAAATCTAATAAAACAGTTAACTATAAAATAGTTAAAGTTAACTAGCTAAACAAACACATGGGTGGTGAGTTGTATTACAACCGAACAATGGGATTAAGGTTCTTGGGATTTTTTCACTACTTTTGAGTTTAGAACACAAATTAGGGTGTGGGAATAAAATTGAGATTATATTGAGTTAGTTAGGGGTTGAGAGACAATATTTTATTATAATATAGTATGAAATAAAATTATTTTAATATTATATTTAAAATTAATTACAATTTTTCAATAAAAAAATAATATGAAAAAAGGTGATTTATATTATTAAAATTTTCATGAGAAATTAAATAAAATTAATTTTTAATATTACATTTTATGTGTAAAATAAATAAATATAAAAAATAGGGAAATAATTTAGAAAAGTTTTAGATTGTGTTGAGCCCAATGCAAATAGATTCGTGTTATATTTTATAAGATAAAGAACATATTACTTGAGTGATACTTTAAAGAACTACTAGGCAAAACTCCAAAAAATTTTAAAGCAATTGAGACGAATTAAGGACTAGTCGACATTATAATGTGTACGACAAGATTTTAAAATTCGACTTTAATTTCAATTTACGTATATTAAGGTTTCAAAATTTAATTTTAATTTCAGTTGTAAAATGAAAGTATCAGTTTTAACAGTTTTGATAGTTTTGATATTAGCAATTTTAATTTTTTCTATAAATTATTTAAAATTTACAAAGTCAAAAATAAATTTATACCGAAACTCGATAGTTTTCAAATCGATTTCTATCGAAATCAATCCAAAGCTGCTAAAACTCGTCAATTTTTGCTGAATTTTAAAACCTTGTTGTATAAATTCATAGGCTTATTGTTAAGTATATGCTTTTCTTTTCGTATAAAAAAATATGTTTTTCTTTTATCCGCTACTCCCAATGTCATTGCAATAACAACTACAGATTGGCGACTAATAAATACATATATCTTAAATCACAAAATCGAACGTATTACGTTTGTAATTGAACAAAGTGCAGTTACCAAACTTTGCGACACGAGTAATGCTGAACTTTGTCAATTGCTAAGATGTTTTTCAAGTGATAAAAAGGAATTAGTCCCTGATCATTTTTTATTTATGCTTTATTATGTTGTAGTGTTAAATTTACAACAAAAAAAAAATTTGCTTTCTATATAATTTATTAATTATTTTATAAATTAAAACAAATAGTTATATATTCCGAAAAGTGATGCAAATGCTTAAATAAATATTACATAAATAACTTCTCATACTTTATTATGTAGTGCATGATGTTATAATTTAACTAATTACAAAAGTAACCTTAAATTGCAAAGTTTTTAAAATTGTATAAAATTTCACATCCGATGTAGACCAAAAGTTAATATTAAAATTTGAAAACTCGATGGTTAGTTTTGAAATGTCATGGCCAAAATTGTGAAAAAGGTTATAGCCAAAAATTGTACAAAATAAAATTCAAAATTACAAAAATATCTGAGACGCAGCCGTATAATATATTTATCTAACTTAGGATTCATTTTGAAAAATGGATAAAAGATTAAATCCAAGAACAAATATTTTTATATTTTACAAAATATATAAAGGGATATTTATATAAATAGGGTCACAGAATTTTCTAATAGAAGATTTGAGTTCCTTTTCGTACCAAATTGCGTGAAGGCCAGCTAGCCGTGCTATCACGAAAGGAAGGAGCAATTATTAAATTTGGCCGGCCTAACCGGCCTCACAATAGCGGGCCACCACACCAGCACCTGGTGGATCTTACTGCTGTTTGCTCTTACTATTGGCCGGCCGAATCTAATAAATTTTTGTAAAGTGAGGGTTCTGAACCCTCTCTCCTTGTTTTCAACATATTCTAAACTCTATTGCATTTTGGTGTACTGTATCTCATTCTCATTAATCTCATTCAATTTTAATTAATCATTTTAGACCTCAAGGGCCGGATGCTAATTACCTAAATAAAAAACAAAATTTTAAATTTATTAATTTTTTATTTGTATATCTCTGATAATTAAAAAATTAAAGATCACAGATATAATAGCCATACAATGAGACTGGGTCTTGGATTCTCTCAGCCTCTCAGCGGATTGTGCAAGGAGGTTTTGTCTCTCTTTTACGAAATTTTGTTTCATTTGATCGATTCAATATTTGACTAGTTAACGGATGCGCACCATGTTAGCAGTGCGTTACGCTCCTATTAGCCGGTAGCCGAATCAAATATTTTTTTCTTTTTTAGGGACTCTACTTAAATTATATTAACGTGCTCATTTTGCAAATAAAATTCAAAATAATCAAATCCAAGCATAAGTTTTTGGGTTAAAAAATACATATATATTTTATATTTCCAAGCATAAGTTTCAAGTTTCGAATAAAATTCTCGGCCTTAATTAGACTGTTAAATTGATGTCGAAGTTGATTGATAAAATTTTGAAATAGTTTCCAAATGCATGTCTACCTTTTAATGAGCGTAAAGTACATATTGATTATTTTTTTAAAGGTCATGTTGATCGTGTTAATAGCCTCCAAAAGATGATACTAATAAGTGTCAAAAAATTATATTTTATAAAATGAGTGGGCTCCTAATGGTTTTTTAGGGAATTTTATATGTATAGTGTAAGGCTAAGTACAACTAATGTATAAATAATGGTGCCTAATTACCTAATCTCTTATTAAACATATGTGTATTGTGTAGATACTTATTAATATTATCAAAATATATCCCATGTAATACATTTATACTTATTTACAGCGTTATTGGTGAAGGTACATGTAGGGGCAATGTTGAGTGAGCAACCTTGTAGATCTAGGGTTTTCCGTTATGTTCAAACAAGTTGACAGCAACTTAGTGCTGATCAAGCTAGAGATCGATCGAGCTGTCGGATCAAGATGGCAGAGGTTTATTAGGTAGCTTTAGACGGCAGTTGACATGTTCAATGGCCGTCTAAAATACTGACTTTAGACGGTAGTTGACTGGTAAATCTTCAAACAGCAGTTGACGACAGTCAACTGTCGTGTAATGATTTGTCAGAATTTTTTTTAGCGGTCTCCTTTGTTAACCGTTGTAATAAAGATGCTGTAAAAACCGTATATTGTACTAGTGTATACATATTTAAAAAAAATACTTAGCAGAGTTTGCTAGGCTATTGGTTAATAACAGGTGTTTGTAATCCCAAAGACTCATGATTCCATGCTTAATGGGAACAAAAGTTTTATGTTTTATTGCATTGAATTTTGCAGTATTTTAATTTTAAATATTTATGTACATTGCATTTATTCTAGATATAATAGCAAAATTTGACAAAAAAAATTTTTTTTTGGACATAAAGCACTGTAAGAGTGTCCATATGAGTTTGAAGACTAAAGAGTTTTTGACTAATATTGGATTCAGTCAACTCTCCAATAGTCTCAATTGAGTCAACAATAAACTTAACAAATTGAGATATAAAGGGAGATGGAGCAGTAGGAAGGGCAGATTTGTGAGACGAGGAAGAAGAGGAGGTTGAGGCTTCTTGATTTGGTTTAACAGAAACATTCTTGTAAGAAGGCTTGGATTAGTGTAGTTTAAAACTGTTATGAGAAAAATCATAATATCTTGCTTCTTTACGAGCACAATAACTTTGTTTGTCAATTATTTTGAAGTAACTTAAATTTAAATTTAAAAATCATCTAAATAATTTGTCTAAGTATATGATTTTTTTTTATCTGCTATACTCCCATTAGAATTGTAAATAGCAGCTACACATAGATAACTAATATATATATCGATGAATTTAAACGCTTATAACTAAATCTCCTATTGGTAATAGATATTTGACCAAAAATCATTATTTTATTGTCCTTAAACATCCGTCACTAGTTGGCTATGAGTTTTTATTTGTAATTAATTATATTATATTTGCAATTGTGCAAGTGCGGTAATTGACAGACTGTTTATGACACGAAAAATTCCGGACAATTTTTTTGAATGCTAAAAAATTATTTTATTCTCAATAACTAATAATAATTAAAGTATGAGATAATATATAGAATAAATTAATTCTAAGTTTTTGAATTTGAGATATATTATCCACTGAAAAATGAGGATTCATGAATTTAAAATTTTAATATTTAGATTTCTAGATATGCATTAAATTTTTATAAAAAATTATCGAACATGCATGCCCTTCTTTCTCTCTCCTACTTCTCCTCGCCTTTCTCTTGCACCAGTTGCGTGGGCGTGTGCAAGGATAGAGGATAGAAAAAGACTAGTATTTTAAGTATTTTATAAAATTTTAATATTTAAAAATTAAAAAATAATTTTAATTGATATATATATATATATAACTAATTAGAAACTTACATATTTAAATCTTTAAAATCAAAAAAAAAATCTTTAAAATCACTAAACTTCAATGATAATATATTCTAAATTCAGAAAACGGAATTTAATTTACCCTAATACATGGATGATTTTTTAAAAATAAATAAAATTAATTAATTAATTAACTAACAAACTTTGATAATTTTAAAAATAATTAATAAAATGAGTATTTTACTAACACTGTCAAGACTTTTCTGTTAAACAGAAGTCAATTTATGTAATTTATCAATTATATATCAAATATTTTTATTTAAAAAATTTATATAACAATAAAGAAAAGTTAATCTTATTTTCACTGATAATATTAAAATTTTAAAATATTATAAATCATAATTTTAACCCATTATAATTTAGACTATTATTAAAATTAATTATTTCAATTTTTTTTTGTTCAAAAAATTATTTTGAGGTTTTATTAAAACCATTCTACTTTTTTTTTAAATAAAAAAGCCTGTTTCTTTTTATTTTAAGAGGTAACGTCATAACAATGTGGGATTATTTTAGATTTTGATCAGATTAAAATTAATATTATGATAAAATTTAAATTAAATTTTTAAATATAAATATTTTATAAATAATTATTTCAGGTAAAACTTTAGTTAGTATTTTAATTAACTATAGTATTATTATTATTATAATCACATTATTAATTTTACGAAATATATATTATTCAAAAATAAACTTTCATAATATAACTTTAATTATAAATTTTTATTAATTAATTAAAATTTTAAATAACATGATAGAATTTATTTAATTGATAACTAATAAAATATTTATTTATTTATTCATTGAACTTGTCTGAAAACGTTGTTACGTGATTTTTATATAACAAAAGTTTTTTGATCGTCGTGCAATTTTTGTTTAACGAAAAAATTTTAAGAAAAAAAACTTCATCTATTAATTTGTTTAAAATTATGGATTTATTAATTAATTAATTATACCAATTTTTAAAAAAAAATTAGACATGCGAGCTAGGCCTAGGCCATCTCCCTCTCTCTATATATATTAAGTAAAGGGCTTTTGGTGGGCTCATGCCTTCTCCTTCCTCGCTCGCTTCCTTTGAAGTACACACATGATATCCATGACTTTTACCTGCCGTCGTCTCCTCCTCCTCCTCATCCTCTTCTCCTTCTCCCCTTCCATTGTGCGCACCACCACCGCCGATACATGGACCCCAATTGAGGCTGAAGGTAAATATGCGAAGAAAGCCGGCGAATTTGCGGTCTTGTGGTTAAACAACTTTTTGCTACGTGATGGTTTCTTATTCTCGAACCAGTTGGTGTTGAGTGCTTCAATGCAGTTTAGAGGGTTTAATTTTTGTAATTTTCGTATCACAATATGGGTCAACGTCCAACACTTAACTAACCACGTGATAGTTGCAAGGTATGTGACCGTCCTCGTGACAGGCCGGTTCATTTCAGCACCAAATCATGCGCCCAATTTCTCGGGACGCCGAGCTACGATATTAGACGCTACTGAAGCTCCATTCGTCCGGCATTTAACCAGGCCATTACAAGCCCAATCAGGACCGTGAAGGACCAAATATTTAATCCTAGTTGCGTGCTCGCTCGAAACTTCGACCTGAATTTCTGACTGCTTCAATAATATTTATGCGCGTGACTCTTTCTTGTTATATGTTTTTTTTTGTGTTAATAAAAGTCGTATGTATGTGACTGAATGGTCATCACAATATTGGTTAATATTGATTTGGTGCTGTGTCAATCTTTATTTTCTACTTGAACTCAACCTATTTGATGAATATTAATTTTATGACCCGACGTATAACTTTATATGATTTTTGTGATTGCGGCCAAAAATTTAAAATTTACTTTCTATACTTAATTTTGTTCTGAATTAAAATTTTAAAACTAAAAACCAGTCTTGACTGGTCTAATTGATATTAAGTTTAATTTTGAAATTACTAAAAACCAAAAACATGAAATTTATTACCAGTAGATTTGATTTTAATTTACTAGATAATCAAATGAATTGATATTTAAATTCGTGATTAATTTAACAAAAGGAAAAAAAACCATGATGAAAAAATTCCAAAGAAATTTTAAATTTTTATTTTCTGTAATTAAAAATTGTCCTGAAACGGTCATTGTGGTCAACGATCAGAAACTAGTCAACGATATTTTTTTCTGGTCACATTGTGTGGCGTATACGAATTTGTAACTTTGTGTATGAAGAGGTCAAATGCGGCAATTTACAATTTCACATCCAGCTTTAAGATTTTTTTTAAAAAATATTATATATATATATATATATATATCATAGACATAAAGATTATTAAATTAGATTAGCAGGTACACAATATTATGTATATTTATACCATAATATTTAACTTTTAATTTACATATTTTATCATATAATTTAATTTATAATTTTAATGTTTAATATATTTATATTAAAATTGAATTTATATATATTTATATTAAAGAAATGAAAATTGAATAGTTGTAACAATGAGAGCTAATGTCTTACTTTAACCAGCTTAGTTACTAATAAATAAGTAAAAAAATTAAAAAATAAAAATAATAATATCATTGACATATAAATTGTAAGTCGATAGAAACTCCAATAAGAAAAGTTGGATTATTAAATATTACCTATTTAATAAGAGGAAAAGGAAGATCAAAAAAGATATGAAAAAAAATTATAGGGAGTGATTTTACATATTTGAAATTAAATAAAAATTTATTATTTGATAGAGCGCAATAAAAAAAAATATGTAGCCAACATAATTTAATTTGTTATATGATATACATATATATATTATATAATATACATGATATATATAATAGATAAATTACATTAAGTTTTAAAAAACCTCATCTTTTTTGAAATAATTGAGTTCACCATCATAGATCATGCTCTCTAAGGCCCTGTTTGATGTGAGAATCAAAATGGTACTACTTTAATAATAATAATAATAATAAATAATAATTTTTTAATTATTTTATATAAATTTTAATATAAAAAATATTATTTTACTTTACATACTTAATAATTTTTAATAAAAATATCAACTTTATTACACATCCAAGACTAAAATAATCGAATTGAGTATTTTGATTTAGGATGTGAAATAAAGTTAATATTTTTATTAAAAATTAATGAATATACGAAGTAAAATAATATTTATTATATTAAAATTTGTATAGAACGATTAAAATAATTTATTTATTTATCATTATTATTATTAATTTTTAGACTAGTACCCTTTTGAACAAGTGCATATATAGCTGTAAAAAAAATTTCATCTTACAAAAATATTTTTCCTTATGATAAAGTTAGTGTTAAAATAAAACTATATGATTGAAACTGTTGTGCTATGTTAATATTCTCTATCAAATTGGCCATACATATATTATTATTTTTAATTACACAAATCATTGGTGAATAAATATGTTTTCTATTTTATTAATATATTTTATTATACATCTTAGTGATTGAACAAATGCGTCGATATTTTTTTATACATGTAATGATCAGGAAATATTTTCGATTTCGATACATGCATCGTTCAAAGTCAAATCATCAGGAGCACAAATCTTTATGATAACGGTGCTATGATTTGAATTTTTATTTTCTTTATTTTATGTAAAAATTGAATATATATAATTGTCTACTTTTATAATCTCGATTACGAACCCGTTCTTCATTCGGTCTAGCTCAAAGATAAAATTGAATTATAACATCATAAAAAACTAAATTATTAGTAAAATTATTCTTTTAATAATAGTAATAAAAGCATGAGGTTGAATAAGAATATTATTTTGAATATTAATTTATTAGTATTTTGATAGGTATTATGAGAATTTTTTAATTTTTTTTTAAATAATTATTTATCGATAACCGATCTAATATTCAGCAATAAAATAAGCAGTAAATCGGCTCAGTCTTTTCTGCCGGTTTGATCATATCAAGCTATGTATTACTTAATAATGGTATTTGGAATAATATTATCCAGCTATTAAATTTCGAAATTAAAAAAATTATTTTTTATAATACTCATTAAATATATTTTTTTTATTAAATTTTTGTCTGCTGTATATATACTTATTCATTAATTTTATGATCAGAATATATCCTATGTAATATATTTATATTGAAAAATATATCATAAATACATATTATTGTACATGTGTTGAATCAATTATAAATTAAATTAATTTTTTCGATTTCGACTCTGAGTCATAAAAAAATTCAGTTGGGTAAAATATAAGCGAGTTTCAAGTTTCGAATAAAATTCTCAGGCTTAATTAGACTGTTAAATTGATGTCGAAGCTGATTGACAAAATTTTAAAATAGCTTCCAAATGTCTACCTTTTAATGAGCGTATAGTGCATATTGATTATTTTTTTAAAGGTCATATTGATCGTGTTAATAGCCTCCAAAAGATGATGTGTCGAAAGATTATATTTTATAAAATGAGCGGGCTCCTAATGATTTTTAGGGGATTTTATATGTGTAGTGTAAGGCTAAGTACAACATGGTGCCTAATTATCTAATTTCTTGGGGAATCTATATTTACTCTCATAATTATTTCTAGAATCAAGACTTAGGCAATATCATTCACAATCATATACTTATAAAATAAATATAAAACAAATAAAACAACAAAAACTTGAGAAAAATTAATCATTCACGATATTTCACATGCAACAAAAAAGTCAACTTCTTGGAATGCTATTCACCTCTACCTGAAGACCAGGCAAGAGAGAGAGTACGAAAAGAAATAAATTATAAAGCTAAGACTGCATGAGAGAATAAGATCTGATTTGCAGAATCAAAGGGAAGAGCGAAAACTTAGTAGAAGCGAATCATTTCATCGTTGTGGGTTTGTAAAATGACAAGAATAAAGTTTGAGTTCTCGGGTCATTTGCAACTTGGTGAACTTCTATGAAACCATCTTCTCTTACGCCCTTCTTGGAACACTTCTCGGCAATTTATTTTTGAACCTTTCTATTTATCATATTTTATATACATGCATCTGAGTTGTTTATTGGTCTTCACTAAATTCTGAGGTAGCAAACCTTAGTTTTCTGTGTCATCTTTTAGGATTCATTATTCAGCTCTCGTTTATTGTCTTTTGATACTCAGAATATCTTCAACTCACGAGATGATTCTTTCATTAACGTTTCCTAACAGTTGCTTGTGAGAATTTGGAATGATCATCTCCTAATCACTCACACTTATATCCATCTTGGCATTAGCTATGTGTACCATTGCTATGACTTCACTTAATTTCGCTGAATTTTGATACCCACCCTGCGAAAGTTCTAGGTTCGAATGAGTCCTTCACGGCCTTCATTCTTCGAGTATACTATGAAACCCAAAGAGCTGGGATCAATGCTAAGTGGCCCAAGCAAGTCTCGAAAAATAACTTGTCGGAGGAGCCATGTGATTAATTTAAATTAAATTAATAATAAAACATCTTATAACACATATCTCAAAAATAATTTTATATTATATTATATATATATATAAATTAAATTAAATTAAATTTATTTTGACTTTTTTATAAATTTTAAAATAAAAAATCTAATAAAACAGTTAACTATAATCTAGTTAAAGTTAACTAGCTAAACAAACACATGAGTTGTCAGTTGTAATACAACCGTACAATGGGATTAGGTTCTTGAGATTTTTTTTCACTACTTTTGAGTTTAGATCACAAATTAGGGTTTAGGAATAATTTTGAGATTATAAGATTATATTGAGTTATTTAGGGGTAGAGAGAAAATATTTTATTATAATATAGTATGAAATAAAATTATTTTAATATTTATTTTTATATTATATTTAAAACAAAATTACAATTTTTAATTAAAAAATAATATGAAAAAAAGTTGATTTATATTATTAAAATTTTCATGAGAAATTAAATAAAATTAATTTTTAATATTAAAATTTATATATAAAATAAATAAAATATAAAAAAATAGGGAAATAATTTAGAAAAGTTTTAGATTGTGTTGAGCCCAATGCAAATAAATTCGTGTTATATTTTATAAGATAAAGAACATGTTACTTTAGCAGTACTTAAAAGAATTGCTAAGCAAAACTCCAAATTTTTTTAAAGCAATTGAGACAAATGAAGGACTAGTCGACACTGTAATTGTTAACACATGATTCCAGTGCTACATCTTAGTCATACATGTGGCACTCTTGGGAGTACGCTAACCCTTTATTGTGGTTTAACTAATGTGTTCTCTTGCAGTTCTCAAACCTCGGCCCCGACGA
This sequence comes from Apostasia shenzhenica, assembly GCA_002786265.1. Lineage (NCBI taxonomy): Eukaryota > Viridiplantae > Streptophyta > Magnoliopsida > Asparagales > Orchidaceae > Apostasia > Apostasia shenzhenica. The sequence continues at coordinate 546,549 of KZ451908.1, forward strand.
TTCAGGTTCCCATAAACCTCGTCGACGAGGAGTGAGCTACAGCCTCATCATAACATCGGGCAAGACGTTCCCCAGCTACAACGGTCACTATCAGAGTACCAAGGCCGCACCATTTCCAATGACGTATGCTCTTGCCAATCACGGCAATCAAAGATCCGCGTGCTCCAGCTACTACGAATTCCTAGGAGAATTGCGAAGATCAAGGAGGCAAGCTCTCCACCCGTCATTTCCAGCTCCTCCGATGGCTGACAGTGGCAAGGCTACTAGTATAGGCTCAGCAATTGAATACATTATCCTGTTTCGGAAAACACGAACTGAGCTTCACTATCTCCCGGCCCGCCTATAAATACCCTTGAAAGAACTTCAAGGAATGGAGGATCGAGAGCTTTCAGATCGGCTAGACCTTTTTCCTCTCTATTATCACTCTTGTACTGAGTCCAAGCAGCTCTATTTTTCTTGAAATATAGTAAAAGACTCGAGGCTGATCCGGTGGACGTAGGAGATCCCATTCCTGAACTACCTTAAATTTCTGTATGCTTTTCTGGTCTTTCAATTAAGCCTTAATCAACAAGTTTAGCTTTCTGTGTACCGTTATCTCTCGGAACTCCATCTTCTCACGTCAACAATAATATGTAGCTTTCTGCTTGATATAATTCTAAACGTCGTATTATTTATATCAGTAACTAATTATGTCAAGCGTACGATCAAGATTTTTCAATTTTTCAATTGAATTCTTACAATGAATTTACCGAACTCGGCCTCATGAGCATAATGGTAAATAAAGTACTCAAAATTTTAAAATTATTCAAAAATTATTTAAAATTTGTTCAAAAATTGAGTTGATATAAATTTGACTTGAAAACAATTTAATTCAAATTATGAGCCAGTTGAATTGACTTATAGTTAAATTTTGAGTTTTAATTGTTTCATTTAAAAATAAATTTGAATTCGCTTGGAATTTATATTAATAGTATATAGATCATGAACACAATAGCTCCGTTTGATTATTATTTTGAAGCAACTTAAATTTAAATTTAAGTCATTTAAGCTTAAAAATTATTTAAATAATTTTTAAGCTTTTTCTTTTGAGCTGCTTAAAGTCAATTTAAACTGCTCAAAATACAAGCAATTAAAAAAATGACTTAAATTTTAACCAGCTTCGAAATTTCAAACAACTTGAAATTTTAAATTACTTGTATTTATTTAAAATTTTAAACGGTTAGTAAATTGAACCAATAATTTTTAAGCTAAAACTCATGAAATTGAAGTAAAATAATTTGTGAGGTCTCATAATTCCCAAGAAATACCATTTATATTTTTTACATCATCATCAACTTCATAAATTAATGCAACAACAAATTTATTGTGAGATGAAAGCATTAAGGTCAAAATAGTAATACTTTAAAAAATAATAATAATAATAATAAAATTTAATTATTTTATATAAATTTTAATATAAATAAATATTATTTTATTTCACATATTCAATTATTTTTAATAAAAAAATATCAATTTTATTTCATATCTTTAACTAAAATAATAGAATCGAGTATTTTGATATACGATTTGAAATAAAATTTATATTTTTATTAAAAATTATTAAGTATATTAAATAAAATAATATTTTTATATTAAAATTTATATAAAATAATTTAAAAAATTTATTATTTTTATTTTTTTAAAAAAGTATTATTTTAGTCTGATTTTTCGCCTTAACATACAACAGCCTAATTTGTACAGCAAGATTTTAAAATTCGACTTTAATTTTGTTAAATGAAAGTATCAGTTTTAACAGTTTTGATAGTTTTGATATTAGCAATTTTAATTTTTTCTATAAGTTATTTAAAATTTCAATATAATTTATTAATTATTTTACAAATTAAAACAAATAGTTATATATTCCGAAAAGTCATGCAAATGCTTAAATAAATATTACATAAATAATTTCCCATACTTTATTATGTAGTGCATGTAATGTTATAATTTAACTAATTACAAAAGTAACCTTAAATTGCAAAGTTTTTAAAATTGTAAAAATTTTCACATCCGATGTGGACCAAATGTTAATATTAAAATTTGCAAACTTGATGGTTAGTTTTGAAATGTCATGGCCAAAATTGTGAAAAGGTTATAGCCAAAAATTGTACAAAATAAAAATCAAAATTACAAAAATATCTGAGGCGCAGCCATATAATGTATTTGTCTAACTTAGGATCCATTTTGCAAAATGTCAAAAAGATTAAATCCAAGAACAAATATTTTTATATTTTACAAAATATATAAAGGGATATTTATATAAATAGGGTCTCAGAATTTTCTAATAGAAAATTTGAGTTCCTTTTCGTACCAAATTGCGTGAAGGCCAGCTAGTCGTGCTATCACGAAAGGAAGGAGCAATTATTAAATGGGAAATTTACATACGGAATACTAAATTCTTCACAAATTACGCATTTCACCATCTTTTACTAATATTACACATATCACTCTTTTTACATTTCTATTATTACAATAGAAATGTAAAACCCATAAGCAGAATGTGATATGTGTAATATTTACTAAAAGATGGTAAAATGCATAATTTGTGAAGAATTTAGTATTCTGTATGTAAATTCCCCTTATTAAATTTGTCCGGCCTACTCGGTCTCCCAATAGGGGGGCCCCACATCAGCATTTAGTTGGTCCTACTGCTGTTTTGCTCCTACGTACTATTAGCCAGTCGAATCTAATAAATTTTTGTAAAGTGAATGTTCTCAAATCTCTCGCATTATCTTCATTATATTCTAAACTCTATTGCGTTTGGTATACTGCATCTCATTCCCATTGATCTCATTCCATTTAAATTAATTATTTTAGACCTCAAGGGCCGAATGCTATTTACCTAAATAAAAAACAAAATTTTAATTTATTAATTTTTTTATTTGTATATCTCTGATAAAAAAGATCACAGATATAGCCATAACAATGAGACTGGGTGTTGGATTCTCTCAGCCTCTCAGCGGATTGTGCAAGGAGGAGGTTTTGTCTCTCTTTTACGAAATTTTATTTCATTAGATCGATTCAATATTTGACTAGTTAACGGATATACGCACCATATTAGCAGTTAGGCTTGTACATTCGGTTTAATTGATTGGTTTGGCGACTAAAATAAAAAAAAAGAAGATTGAATTTGATTTTAAATTTAATGAAATCAAACCAACCAAAATTAAATTATAAATCAAACTAATTCAACTAAATAAATATCAGTTCGGTTCGGTTCAGTTCGGTTAAAATCACATTTTTTTATGTTAAAATTTTTGTAAATCTTCTTATAATGATATTAAATATTGCTATAATAATATTTAGATAATAGCTTTAATATAAGAGTAATTTAGCAGAATAAGTAATTTAACTTAATAATTCAATCGCATCACCAAAATAAACTAACAAAAAAGTTGAAAAAATTCAAAAGTAATTGCACACGTCGTTACATTAATATCACAGTACGATCAAAATTACATAATAAAAAATTTTATTTATTTATAAAAAATGATGAATATTTTTTTTCAAGTTTTCAAACAGTCTCCATTGTAAGAATTCATTATAATTACCACACCTGAAAAAAAATATATTAAATAATTAACATAAAAATATACTATGAAAACTTATAAATATACATATACACTATCACTTTAATAGATTTAAACTCAATACAGTAAAACTACTATAATTCAACTGTTGGCTTCCAAATATGTGAAAATGAATCCAAACCAATTAACCGAAATACTCAAAATATCAAATAATCACCAGACTGTTAGATTCTAAACTAAACCATGCAAATCTCTAAATTTAAACTGTTTGATTTTTCGATTTAAACTATAGTTTGTATATCCCTATTAAGAATGCGTAGCTCCATCATTGACATGACGCTCCTATTAGCCGTAGCAATCAAATAATTGTTTCTTTTTTAGGGACTCTACTTAATTATATTAATGTGCTCATTTTGCAAATAAAATTCAAAATAATCAGTTCCAAGCATAAGTTTTTGGGTTAAAAAATACATATATATTTTATATTTCCTCTTATATAAATTTTATTATTAAAATACACGTTATTTACATAAATATAAGTTTTAATATATTAATTAATTTTATTTTTTATTCTATAAAATTTTTATGAAAAATTGCTAACTGCACAATTTATATTATATCTATATAATTTTTAATATATTATATTTAATTTTTTTATTTATTTTTTTTAATAAAATAGTTGAAGGTCATTTTAGCTATGGCATAGCCTCCAACTAAACAGACAAGGATATAAGTATGGAATAATATTATATTTAAATTTTAAAATTTTAGATATATTATTATTTAAGTTTATGAAATTTTAATATTTAGATTTCTAAATCATATATATAATATATGTCAATTAAACTTATTTTTTAATTTTTAATACTAAAATATCTAAATTGCCTTTATCTCTCTATATTTCACGGGTTGCGCGGCTGTGGCTCGTGCAGCTGCCAACAGAGAGCGAGAGAAATTATATTTAAAATAATTTTATAATTTTTTAATTTTAGATATATTCATTATTTTAAGATTATGAATTTAAAATTTTATAATTTTAGATTTTAAATCATATATATATATATATTATGTTAATAAACTTATTTTTTAATTTTTAATACTAAAATATTTAAAATGCCTTTCTCTCTATATTTCACGGGTTGCGCGGCTGTCGGCCTCGTGCAGCTGCCAACAGAGACAGAGCGAGAGAAAAATTATATTTAAAAATATTTATAATTTTTAATATTAAGAACTTTAAAAAAATTTATTTAATTGATAAATTTGAGTGATAATATATTCTAAAGTGAGTGAGGAAACTGAATTTAGTTTTTTTTCCCTTTATATATATATTCTGATCCAGCTCTCTCTCTTTCTCCCTCTCTCTCTCTCTCGGACCGGCCGGTGGTGCAAGCACACACGTATCCATGGCTTTCAGCTGCCATCATCTCCTCCTCCTCCTCCTCCTCCTCCTCCAATTCCTCGTCGTCTTCCATTGCGCCACTACCGCAGTGAGCGCCACTCCATGGAGTGCAATTGACGCTGCAGGTGAACATGCGGCGATAGCCAGGGATGTTGCAGTCTTGTGGGTCAACAGCCGTTTACAACAGCGTGGTCTGTCGTTCTCGGACGCGGTGGTGCTGTCCGCTTCCTTTCGGCGTGAAGACCCTTTTTTTTATTATTTTGTCATGTTATGGGTCAACCTTCGCCAGAAAAACCCCGATGGACACGACACGATAGTCGGCAAGTTTGCATTCTTCGTCGTGTCCATGCCTATTTTAGGATCTGGTCATGGATTCGGTTACACGAGCGACTGGGTTCGGTTCTTAAGAGAAACTAATGCCCCGCGTGTCGGACATGGCCACGCCTGATCATGATCAGCTCGATCGATCGACACCGCGCAGGTTAAAATATTTTTAGTACTCCTACGAAGGCAAGTCTATAATTTGTAGTAGCTGCTTGTTGCATGGGATCGAACTTCATTTTGAGTTCCCCGACCGCTTCAATCTATGCGCCAAGCTTACTTCTTCTTGTTATAAGTTTCTTGTGTTAATAAAGCTTTCGTATGTGTGTTTTATCAAAAAAAAAATGTTGTTTGTCATATATATATATATATATATATATAAACTACAAGAAGTAATATGATTTAAAGGACTAATTATAATGACGCAAAACTCACTCTATAGAACGAGCTATCCAAGTCAGGGGTGGATCCAGCCTTTAATAAGAGGGTGCAATTGCACCCTCTAAAACTGAGGTCAAATGAGCATTATAAATTAATTTTAAATTTTTTAAAGTCTTAATATTAATCTATAAAATTACAAAAACGCTACTATTTTAGTCTCAATTAAGATACAATTTCTAATTTTTTATAAATATATTTTATGATTAATCTTATTTATTAATTTTATGATTTTTTAGAATATAATTTTAAAATATTAATATTAATTTTTTTATTTTTAATGTATAAAAATAAAGAAATCAGAGAGATTATATTTTAAAAAAGAAAAAGAAAAAAGAGTGTAATAGTGAATGGTTTAAAGTAATAAAAAATAATCAAATTTCATATTTTTAATCAAAAAAAAGTGAAAATAATGATATTTTAAGAGAGATCCAAAATTGCAGTACCTTCACAATCTCAGGACCCAAATGAAGTTTTTAAAAGTTTGAACTAATTTACAACGGTCTTCTAACCTCGGAAGCCTAGATGCAATTTTTTCCTATTATTTATAATGCAATATAATAATAATTTTAATTAATTAATTATGTATTATATTCATTATCACACTCTATTGCCTTACTACTATTCTTTAGCCACTTAAGTCGGCTCTTCCCTAACGTGAAATTCTAGTCAGGAGTAGTTGATTTGCGTTGAGCCGGCCCTCCATTGATTCTCATTGAATTTCGCATCGCTAGTAGTCGATTCACGTCGCCTCCATCATTAGGCTTCTGCTGATCATCGTCGCCTCCATCTAGCCTTTTTTATCGAGTCAACGCCTTGTCCAACGATCTTGTTCAGCCTTCTGCTTTAAACTGGTCTCCTGCACCTCTTGTTCCTCCTTCCAGTAATTATCGACCTCACCTGACCCTGCTGGTCTGAGATCTTGGCTCCGCTACTAATCCAAGTGACATCCTCAATTCTCAATTCTCTAGTAATGAAATTGCAGCCGAGCAGAGACTTATGAGTCTGTTTGTTTGTAAGATTAAGTTTAACAAAGTTAAAATTAAGGGGTTTTCACATACAGGACATGAAATTTACATGAAATTACGTATTTCATCATCAATTCGTAAATATTACCACTATCACACCATATTCATTTAAAATTAATTTTTAATATTAAAGTTTATGTGTGATGTGATATATCAGATTAAAACCAAGTTAATTTTTAACTTCCAAATAAATAGGGCACATTGTGTGTAATCAATAGTACAATTAAACTATATAACACGTTCTTTAAAATTAATACTAAAGATAAAAAATTTACTATTTTTTATAAACGGGTTATAATTAGATTGACCTATCAACCTATATTCGAATCCTTTTAATGGGTCAACTTTGGGTCGACTTATTACGACCCGTTCATGAGTCATACCTATGTAAATTCGACCCATACCTGATAAAGGCGAGTAGGGTTTGAAACGGGTCAAAAATTGCTGCCACTAACTGGCAATGATCAATAATATTCTCAGGTGGCTTCATATACTAAAAGGCCATGGTGGCCTTACATCCATGGTTTTCACCGGCCGCCGTTTCCTCCTCCTCCTCCTCCTCCTCTGCCACACCGCGGAGGCAACCGAAGCGTGGACTCCGGTCAACAGAGTCCCGAACAGAATTGCAGCTGATGTGCGAGCCAAGTTTTAGTTTATTATCATGTCCTGTTTCGAGCCGTTCATCACGCACATGGACGGCTGATGATCGTCCTCGCGAACTTCGTCGTCTACGTGTCGGGTTTGCCGGAAGGTCAGCCTGGTTACGTCGAACCCGGGATCACCCAAATGCACTATGGTCATCCTCTCGCACCGTACGGTCTTTAAACTGAGAAATTTTTTGAGTTTGGATGCCAATCACTGGGTGCCACGTGTGTAATATAGGAAGGCCTGAGCACACATAGTTGCCCCAATGATTGCTATCTGAACTGTACTCGGTTCAAACACAATAAAATCACTCCATTCATCTACTGTTGCCACTTTTTGTTGAGAAATTTTTGTGTGCACAATGTGTGCCTTATTATCCGTCCGCGCACAAATAAAATTAAGCCACGTGGCACGACGGACTGCTTCAGATATTATATAACACCAACTTCTTGCTACGTAGCACTGTTTTTTTTGCTATGTAGCATTGATTTTTTCGCTACGTAGTACTGATTTTTTTATACGTAAAACTATATAATATTGATGCCTTGTTATTTGGAGCTACATAGTACCAATTTCTTACTACGTAATACTGACTTTACCTATGTAGCACTGATTTTTTGCTACATAGGACTACATAATATTACGTAGCTCTATGAGTAAGAAGTAAGTACTATGTAGTAAGAAATTAGTGCTACGTAGCTTCAGATAACAAAACGTTAATATTATATAGTCCTACGTAGCAAAAAAATCAGTACTACGTAGCAAAAGACAGTACTATGTAGCAAGAAATTAATACTACGTAGCTCCAAATAACAAGACATCAATATTATGTAGCCTTACGTATAAAAAAATCAATGCTACGTAGCAAAAAATCAATGCTACGTAGCTCCAAATAACAAGGCATCAATATTATGTAATTCTACGTAGCAAAAAATTAATGTTAAGTAGTAAAAAGTTAGTGTTATATAATATCTGAAGCAGCCATGTGGCTTAATTTTATTTGTGTGCGGATAGATGACATGGCACACATTGTGCACACAAAAATTTCTCCTTTTTGTTTGACGAAGAGAATAATTTAATTATGAAAAATATAGTTAAAAATTAAGGTAATTAGTATGTTAAAAATAGATGTGATAATTTAATGCGAAAATCAAAGATAGTTTGTATTTTTCTTGATTCAAAATTGACTTATTTCTTTTATCACTGAAAATAACTTGCTCAAAATGTAATCGATTCAACTCATAATTAACTCAATATGTATATAACAAGCATATTTAAAAATTTTTAAAGAATTGCATGTTTTCCCTAAAAAAAGACCTTTTAGTAATTTACATCTGTCACCCCTAAAGATCTATTATTTTCAGACGGCGCCCTCAAAGTTCATTATCTTTGAACAACACCTCTCATTTTATGGTAAATTTACACACAACACTCTCAAAGTTCATTATTTTTGAACAACACCTTAAATTATAAAATCTTATTATTGTAGTATCATAATTACTTTACATTGTCCGACTCAATGGTTTTTTTTTTTTCTTTTTGATTGAAATGTTATGGCAGAGTTGTTGACATACGAGTCATTTATTCTTTTATGTATAGAATGCATAGAGAAGTTTATGTATGTACAAGTATATATGAAAAGCTAAAGATTAGAACAGATTAGGCAGGAGATTAGATCATTTGATCCTCTGAATTTTTTTTTTTTAAGAATGCGTGATCCTTTGGAATCGACAACAGAAAAAATATTAAGGGGTAATTCTATTTAGACCACCTAAAATTTACTTACTTGAACACAAAAGCTCATAAATCTCAACACATATCATTTAGGTTCACAAAAAATATTACATAGAACATCGTGGTCCTTCTGTAATAGAATCTGTTATGTATTATAAAAATAATAAAAATACATTTTTTAATTTACTAATTTTCAAAATATGCCATTGATCATAGCCTCGTGCAGGCGCACTGCGTCGAGCACCGGTTGCTGGCAGGGCACTGCCGCCAGCAACCGAGCGCAAGCGGCCGGGGCGTTTGAGCGTCACCGTAGCGTGCCACCTCGCACGCAAACATCTTACCCAAGCATTCGCGTGCTGGTCGCCATGCCAGGCCACTGGCATCCGAGTGGGGGTCGAAGCAGCGCGCAGCCCCGCACGCCATCGACGCTGCGGCGACCTCGAATTTAAATTTTCCTCACTTCACCAATAATCGGAGGGACTTCTTCAACAATTTTAGATCTCCTCCTTTCCGTTGAGTTTGCTCTAAGTCCCTAGAAACTTTGTTTCAAAGTTTAAACAGGGTACTTTCATACTTAGATCCTCTACTTAGATGACCAATTTAGAATCCTTTGTATTTATTTGGAGATATTAATTATTTTATTTGATATAATATTACAAAAAATTATAAAATTATCCCACCAATATGACTAGGGCTATTATCGATCCGATTTCAAGCCGAGCCAATACCGGCTCAAAATAAAATTGATTACATTTCGATTGACTCGAGCTCAATTGAGTTCGACTCCGAGCCGGCTTGAGTCGATTCCAATCGACTTCGAGCCAATTTTGATTCATTTTAGAGCTGGCTCAAAAATGAATCAAATCTCTTTTTTATTTTGAGTCGATCTCGAGCCGGGTAAGTTCAACTCGATCCAGCTCGAGATTAGTTCGGTTTATAACATATATATATATATATATGTATTATAATATAAAATGTGTTTTAATTCGAGCCGATTTCGAGCCGGGCCTACCCGGCTCAAAATTATTACCGAGCCGAACTTTTACTCGTTAATCGGCGCATTTAGATCGACTCGATTTCGATTTGATCTAAAATCGATTCAATTTTCGATCTTCGATTCATATTAACACCCTTAAATATGACATTTAGGTGTAATGTCACCTTAATTCTAACGAAATTTGCATTTCAGCCTTATGGGAACAAATCAATAATGAAGAAGCAGCAGTGGAAGTCAAAATGAGGGAGATAAGAATGTGATGAATTCATTCCATTGCAAAACGCAGGCAAAAAATTATTATTAAAAAAAATAGCAGGCAAGAATAATTGGTTTAAGAATAAATTGCTTTTAAGTCTCTAAAATCCGATAACCATTGTACTTTAATCTCGAAAAAGAAATAAGAACCAACAAAGTTATATACCAGGCAAAATCGACTCTATTCTTCTCTTTTTCGATGATAATACCAATAATATTTCATATCAGATACAAAAAGTATTATATATAATAGAAAGTTTCATCAACTAATTGATGATAACGTACAAAATGAAATGAAACGTTATTATCGATTCTACAAGAAATGTAGAAACAGTCATTCAAAGAGAACGTACAATAAAAAAAAAGTTTTGTACTCGTGAGATCTAAAACATAGAGAATGAAAAATCATTCTCCATTAATCCATATAAGAAACAATTTCAGTAGAGGAGAGTTGTGGTCACAAGACATCTTTCACTATACAGAAATTTTAATTAAAAAGAGATCGTCGTGCCAGTGCATTTGTACAACCTTAGCCCTCCCAACGTATGTGAAAGTATCTATTACTGAAGAAATTAACCATTTTTGCATGCAACTACAAAGAACAAAAATGTGCTACACAACCCCAAAATTTGAAGACTCGCTGGAATTACAGAATGATGTGGCAATTAATATATTGCCAAGATGAAGAAAAAAGAGGGAAAAAAAGAGGAGTTGAAGACATACCCATCTTTAAATAAAGAGACGACGACTGCTTGAACTTCAGCCATCAAGCGAACAATGAGGAAAGTTGAATCCAAGGGAACAATGTATTCCTGCAGTTTCACCAACTTAAAAAATAAATAAATCGATGCAGGAGAGAGAGAAAGACAGAGAGAGATCATGTTAAAAAAAAAAACAGTATTTTAAGTTGTCTCAAAATCTTCAATATGCACTTAAATGAGCCCTTAGCAATGCACTGGGAGTTGCAAGCTTAAAAGGCAGCAAGTTATTCAGACCTCCATGCATGAACATATTTAAATGCAAACGTGAAATAGGCAAGTGAAAAATAAACAATCAATGTGTGTGCAACATGAAAGAACAAAAAACACCTAATAATATCGTAGATTCTTCAATATAGCGTCAAAACCTTTTAACAGTGACAAAAATAGCATCAAAGATATTAAATAAATCAAAAAATGTCATTGATTGCATCCAAACTACACAAAACACAAGTGAGAGTTACAAACTTGAAGAGCATCAAGTAGTCAACTCTCAAATACATGAACACCTACAAAATAATCAGCAAATCAAGAAAATATCCATGAGAACACATATTTAATAAACAACAAATGTAGTGCTATGGAGTTTGACACGGATTTCTCTTCTCTGTTTAATGTACTATCAAAAAAATCCATATCATAAATAAAGTTTTACACTAACTAAAACCCTAAAGGTCTGAGATAGCGACCGAAATAATGACTCAGAATAAGCTTTCAACAAAAACAAGGCACAAGATCATGCAGTCAACTACTAGCTGAAGTGCATTATAAAATGCAGAGGGAAATGGGTAACCTCGCTTGAGCAATTGTAGTTAATAAAATTATCCACACGATGACTGAGTATCAAAATACAAAATTATCCACTTTGGTGCAACTCATATAAGCCTCACGGTTTTGACCTCAAAAAACACATTTTTAGGACAAAACTGTAAGACCTAAAATGGATGGGTCAAAGCAGGTAAAGCATCGATAATAGTAAACCGGTATGTCAACTATCCGCACAAGGTATTACTCTTCAGAAGACAACAATCTGAAATCAACTTCTCATGACAAATAAGATAGTCTTGCATTGAAGTTACCATACCTGTACACTAATTTTACAAGAGCGGATGAACCGGATTCAAGAAAACTGCGAACTCCTGCATCATCCTTAATCACCCTAATCCTGCGTTTGAAGACTTTGCATATAAGCTTCCTTGAAGGCCGTGTTTATGCTGCTGTTGAGGCTGCGGAGGTGAGGGTGATTGCTTAGAATGAAGCAATTGCTTCTGTTGCTGCTGAGAAGGCAGTGGTGATTGCTTTGTATGTTGCCATTGACCACCAGCATCATGCCCATGGATATTTATATTTCCAGATAACTGCCTCTGAACTAATTGTTCACACCCAGTGAGATTTTCCTGTGGTGAGCTACCAATTCCAACTGTTTGAGATAATGTGCTTGCCTCGAAAGATGATTGAGCTCCAGAAGAAAAAACAGCAGTTGAACTAACAGAATCAGGAACTGATGTAGGTGGAGTCATTTGTGTTGATTGCATCCTTCCGTCAGCTTTTGACTGACGATTATGTTGAATAGCTATTCTTTGCATGTTTGATGGAAGAGATGGCTGTGAAGGTATCAAGCTAATACTAGGAGTAACCTGCAGTGAAGTTTGATTGTTATCTTGATGAGAAGGAACAGCAGGCGATTGTTTCAGGGACTGTGTGTGCAAACGTGATGAATACAGTTTCTGCTGGCTTGTAGGTTGTGGCAGATTTGGCTTTAAACCAGTGCTTCCAGAAAAGAATGAGCCCTGATTTAGTTGCATCTGGCTCTTCGAAGCAGCAGGAACGCCACCAACATTGGAGGCATCTGGAAGGTTTTGGTGCATCAACATGGATCCCCGACCCAAGCTCTTCATAATTTTAGGCTGCTGTGCCTGTGGCACATTTCTTGGTTGTTGGTGTTGTTGTTCAACCTGTTGCCTTTGTCGTTGCTTCATAATCTGGGGAGAAACTGCTCCACCGGACTGAGGAGGATTACGAGGCGTGTTTTGCTGCTTGAGCTGTGAAGGTGAAGGAGACAGGGAAGCAATCGGAGATGACTGGTTTTGCAGTTGAAGCTGTGAATTGTTTTGCATGGAGGAAGTGGGCGTAGAATTAGAGTATGAATGTTGGGACTGAGGCATCATTTGCTGCTGCAGTTGCCTCTCTTTTGTGAATCTGATATATGCCTGCTGCTGTGTACTTGCGTGGTTGGTTCCTTGAATGTGAGGATGGTGAGGGTTCCCATGCATGTGAGATATCTGATGCGACTGGTGTTGGACTGGAAAAGTCTGAACGGGGGGAACTATCGCATTTGAGAAGGGGGCACTCATATTATTGAAAGTGGTCACCGCTGGAGCATTTACTTGTGATACTTGCATTGGAAGTTCTTGTATCATAATTGGCCGGTGTTCCTCTGTGCTCTGACCAGGCTATAAGTTCATTTGCATTCAAAAGTCAGTATACCAAGGTTACTCAATATATTATAATTTATAAAAAAAATAAACTTGAACAAATATTAGTAAAGACTTCTAAAAATCTAGTCTAGCTTCTCTCTCATGAGTAAGATATAGAAGGGTTTACGAGGTTCCGTGCCATGTTTAGAAGTTTTCCCTCACAAGTAAGATACATGAGAGTTGATTAGGTTCAGAAAATATTTCACATGGACCACATTTTCTAGATCATTTAATTAGGGGCCAAAATTTTACATTGTTGACAATATTACAATAGATGCAACTTTTGCAGCCAAGTCGATTTGTGCGGCCATTTGGGCTCTTTTAGGATGTTTGCAAATGAAACCTCAATGTAAATCTTCGTTAAATATTTCAAACCTTTCAAATTGGCCTTCTCATCGTTTCCCCCAAATTTCCCTTTCCTCCCTCTTTCACTGCTTTCCCTTGAGAAGAAAGCAGAAAATAGAGTGAAGAAAAAAAACATATTTATCATGTGCCTTGTAAATTTGGAATATCGTGAAGAGGAACTTAAAAAGCTATTCCTATGTGAGATACCCGTAAAACTTCCTACCCATACGTGAACTACACGTTAACTCACCCGTGGAATCTGCAACGAATCACGTGGTCTCAACACTGTGTTTCCTGGGACTGATACAACACCTGACTGCACACTGACAGGATTTGGCAACCCTACACCATTGCTAGAGAGCATATTAGTGGAAGAAGCCATGTTAAGCATGCCCGAAGAGCTAATTCCTTGAAATCCAGGCCGTGTTATTGGCATGCTTCTGTTAGCCCCACACATGATCCCCATGCCACTACCACCATGCAACATGCGGACACCACGGTCAACTCTAGAAGGTGATGGTGCTGGCACAGATACTCCGGACTGTTGCATATTTCTACCTGAGTACATTTGATTATACTGCTGTAATCTCTGCTGATCATCGACTAGGATAGTAGTTGATCTAGGAACAATATATCTTTGTGGATCCCTACAAGAATAGTTGCCAAGAAAAAAATTAATCCTCAACAAAATAAAAGGAGGATTTCCATTAAAAAAAAGACCTATTCACATCAACAATCAAAATCACAACTCGCATTCAAAACACTCAAAATGAACAATTTTATGATATCAATGCTCTAATTATCTATGTCACAACTAGTCACATCTGTTAGTATAACCATGGTTAGAAAAGAGAATATTTGTCCATTCATGTATCTGAAAATTTGCATGTTATCACACCACTCAAGTGAGACAAGAAACAGAATTTTCTGTTTTTAAGAACGAAGAGTATACTTATGTTAAGTCTCTAGTTACCAAATGACCTAAAAGCTTAAGCCTGTAATTTTTGTCCTAGGAATAATTATATATTCTAGCATCCTACAACACTTAACTAGGTGTTTAAATCATAATATTCATGTTTGAGTGTACACAATTCAAATAGTATGATTCTGATGGTTGATATGTAGATAGATAAATTTACTGTTGTGTGAATGAAGATCTCCAAACTAAAAAGAAAGAAATAGAGCATGACAAACAGCTTGCTACGTCAATTAATTACAAGTTACCTTGGTGGTGTGTTTGCTGATGGAGAAGGCAATGACAGACCATTTCCATGGGTTATAGTAGAAGATCCCTGTAAAATGACATTTCCTGTTGAGGTGGGCAAAGGAGAGGCCAATGAACCAGGTTGGCCAGCCACTGCAATGCCGTTTGCATGAGATCCTGGATACCCAATACTTGGACTGTCTGAGCTTGAATTAACAGTATCACAAAAATCAAGTGGCCTACGATGCATGCCAAAAGGAAAAACATTAAAAGTGTGAATAAGGACACTATGCAATGAGCCAGGAAAGAGTTTATGATCATTACGATAAGATGGGTCCAGATAAGTTGTTTGGGCATGCTTGAGAAAGAGCAAAAACATGGGAACTGTGAGCTGGAATTATTTGTTTTAGTTCCTGGCTACCATTCTGCATATAACATCACGTGAAAGCATTAGCACCTCAATAAAGATACAGTGCACTGTTATAGAAACCGAAACCAAATCATAATGGTCAAGCCAACAAAAAATGCATGACTAGTGGGAAATGAAAAGACAACAGAAAATACAGATAAATGCATTAGAGCGAATTCTATACCCATCCACATCTTCTCTTCTATATCTATCTTGGTGCCCTAGTTTGGGAACATGTCAAATAGGTAGGAGCCAAGCTAATAGTGCTACTATTTTTTATCAAGGCCAAGTTTGATCCTAACTTTTACTTCAGGGACATTTATATACACGACAAATTAGGAGTTTCACATCAATTTTCAAAAAAATTAATGAGAATCTCACTAAAAATCTTTGTAAGGTTCTTACCATATTATGTATAGTTCACAACTCAAGAATAGAGGCTTTCATATTATTAGATTGAATTTAAAGTGGATTAATTAATAATAATTAAAATTTTAATTTTTAAGGATTATCTTTTAATATTTAAGGTTTAGGCCTCAGGATTTAGTGTTAAAGTAATCTAGAGTTTAGGGCTTTAAGTTTTAGACCTCATTTGGTTGGGAAAATTTTTAACCATAACTAAAATTTTCTCCAACTAAAAACCATATTTTATTTTTTTATCGCATCCTATACAAATTCTAACATTAAACAATCACTTTATTTCACATCCAATACAAATTTTAATATAACTAACTCACTTTATTTCATATCATATATATTTTTCAAAAATTTTAACAAATTTTTTTCAAATCATCTTTTTCTTCCTCCAACCAAACAAAATCTTAGTTTTGGGCTTTAAGGCATCAGATTTAGAGTCAATTGAGATTTCCACTAGTTTTTTTTTTAAATTAGTGTGAAATTCATATATTTCTAAAAATTTGTGCCATGTATATAAATGCCCCTTTACTTTAAGTCCATATGGTATGAATGGTTTGACTATAAATTTGGTTTCTTTGACATTAATGGAAAACTAATTGTGCTATTTAAGCTTGTAAAAAGGGTTGGATATTGAACCAACCTGATTCAATATTTAACTCGAAAATATAACTAAATAGATCATTTTTCTTTACAATCTCCAAAACCCCAAATCCGACCAATCTGTTATAACTTTTTGGGTTGACCATGATCCGACCCGACATTTAAGATTACTAATGAATATTTATTGTATTGAGTATAATGGTTCTTGCAAACTGCATAATATTATATTAATACTTTGGAATGGCTAATATTTAATGTTGTTAACTTAGATGCTACATTTTGCCTGGAACAAATTACTAAGAAGTTGAAATGTTCTGGCTCTAGAAGCCCTCTAAATCAACACCACTATCGCAATCTTGTCAAGCTCATCGAGTACAATTGGCAGGAGGATGAAGATGCTACATTCATCCTTGAGTACCTTCAACAGCCTTATCATTGTCCTCTGAGATGTGAAGAAGGCCATTGGGCTTCCTATAAGTGAGATCAAGCTGTCATCCTCAAATCCTCAGTGTTGACCTCACCATTGTCATCCGATATGGGAAGGAGGTTGGTGGGCTTCCTGGTGGGGACAGATCAGCATTGAATTGGATGGCTAGGATGACGTCATGTGCTGAATCAAAATTCGAATTCAAATTAACTAAAGCTATTAGAGATTTCCATATTAGCTTTATTTTGATTTGATTTGATTTGATTATGATCAAAAGCCATATCGGCAAAGATTTGAGGACTCACCACATTTGGAAGCTGATTTTATTTTATTGTATAGAATTAGTTTCATATTTGCTTTTATTTATTTAGTATTTTATTTCCTGCATTCAGTATTGTATTTTCAAATCTTACATGAGATCTCTCTATATAAAGAGGTCGCCTTACATTGTAAGAAAAAGGAGAGTATTGTGAAGAATGAAATTGTGTTTGAGTTTTCTCAGAGCCTAGATCGGGTTAAGGTCGATATTCCGGTGAAGGAAAGGGTAGGGTTAGCCTGGTTTGAGAATCCTCAAAGTAGCCTAGTTATCCACTTTATAAAAAAAAAATCTTTCCCCTTTCTTCAGTTCAACTAAAGTCCAGTCTCCCTTGATGTAATTTCCCAGCCTTTCCCATTCCTCTCTGCATTCGGGAGATCGACCGCCTGCGCCTGCGACTCGGCTCCGGCTTCCGGCAGCCCGCCGGACACCGACGAGGGTCAACGACGCCCTCTCACTGCACGCTCGCAGCCCTCGCGCCGCACGCGCGCCAGCCCTCGCGCCGCACGCGGCGCCGCCCTCGCTCCGCCGGCCACACTCGCCCGCTGCCGCCCGTCGCCCCCTCCAGCCGCCCCGCGAGCGCGCGCCGCCCGCGCCTGCGCGAGCGCGCGCCTGCCGCCTGCGCAGCCGCGCGCTGCCCGCGCGACCTCCCGCCCGCCCCGCGTGCCGCGCCCTCTCCCGCCCCTGCCCGCAGCGCCACACCGCGACGCCCCTGCCCGCCTGCCCCTGCCTGCCCGTCTGCGCGCGCGCCCATATGCGTGCCGCCCGCGCCTGTTCGCTCGCCTGCTTGTGCTCGTGCCGGTCTGCGCTTTGTCCGCGCATCCCCGTACTCGATCAGTGACTGTTCTCCGATTCAAATCGCGGGTAACTACTTTCCTGAATTCAATTAAACCGATTATTTAATTTCTACATAAATTATTTGCTCGACTTGAATTATTTATTTGGCTCTAATTGTGTGACCCGATAATTTTTTGTGTGTTAATTACTGTTGGATTTATCTGTGAGACGTCTGTCCTAAATTCTGAACCTCGGATCTATTTACTGAATTTAAATTGACGCCCTAATCTAAATTGATAAATTCTTATTTATCATACGATCCAATTTAATTTTAATTTTAAAATATCTTAATTTGCGGGATTCAAAAATTTTATTTATCATATAATTTATCTAGAAAATATTTTTTCTCTTAATTAAAATAATTTGCTAATCAATTTTACTGAATATAAATATAAATTATCATTGGCACCGTTTTCGTTCCGCATCACTTCCTGTAAGCAAGATCAAGCAGTGATGCTTCAGCTCTCAACCCTAGCCTCGTCATTATCATCCAAGATGAGAAGAAGTTCGATGGGGTTCCTGCAAGCAAGATCAAGCAGTACACTTCAGATTCTCAGCAGGATCAATGCTGCTACCCAAACTCGATGGTCCATAAAGCCTTAAAATTTCTTATTTCCATCGATGGAGTTCTCAACCAAGGAGTGTATTGGTTCTCCCTTTTTTCCCTAACTTGGTCAAGTTACTCGAGTCAGATCTTAGGTCGAACCAAGGGAAGTATGGTCCGGCCAGATTATAACATCTCGTGATCGAAATATAGAGGTATTGTCTGCTTTGGCTTTAGGAAAACTGCGTGACTTGAGTGCTTACCAGGATGTCACCCATCCCAGTGCTACTCCAGCTCAAGCACGCTTAACTACAAAGTTTTCCATCACTAACCTCACGTTTTTACCCCAAAAGACGCCTCTACCATTTGAGATCACGTTATCTACTTATATAGTACAGGATCTCCCTCTCTTTCCGATGTGGGACGATTCATTCTTGTGCCTCTCTCACCACTCATTATTCGGCCCAGAAGCCTGCCAGGAGCCACATTTTGCCTTAGTGATTCCTATCTCTTAGGACATCACCCGGCGATCACTCCCTGCCCTCTTCGGCCACGGGCGTCACACAGATAGTGAATGAGTCCAGATCTGAGTCAAACTTAATTCGACCCAAATTCAATCTGTTGACACTAATAGTGCTATTACTTTTCAGCAAGTTCAAGTTTGAGTCTAATTTTGGCCTAGGATCCATCCTAAAGATGGGGCGCTTGGGCCCTTTCTCAAGTTAGTGTTTCTCGCCCCATCGTCGCTAACAAAGAGGGCTAGGCGCCCATTCAGTTGGACTGCTTGCCCAGACTATGAGGCCAAGCAATTCTAAAATAGAAATGGAAAGTTAGATTTGAACCAACCTAGCTCGAGATTAATTAAATATAAAAGAGATTAAATTTCTCAACCTAAGTTACATAAGTAATGCCATAACTAAGAGTGGTTTGGGCATACTAATTAAAATATTTACACATAGTGTGTGTAAATAGGAAAATGAATATTTTTTTTGGGTCCTATAAGTGAATTACCCAATAAATTCAAAACTTTCATAAAGGTTCACGAAAGAGGCATTACTTTGTTGGTGGGTCAGGGTTGACATCATGCAAGGACTTCTAGTTTTTTGGGTCAAATGAAGTTACGTAGAACCATCAATTGTTCGGAGTCAAATAATGCCATTTTATCTATTAAGAAAGAACTATATATCTCCCTTTGTATTTCTCTCTCCTCTTTCCCCCTCCTATGCTCCCCCAAACCACAATCGCACCAACAAACCATGGGTTAAATTTTTGTAGCCTAAATCAAGTATTTTGTTAGAGCTACATTCACCCCATGGATTTTCTTCTTCTATCCTACCACCCATCCTTCTCCTCCAACCCTCGTAAAAAAAAAGCTTCAGTTATTTTCATGAACCATGAGCACTCTTTGGAACTTCTTTACCATGCCCTACACACCCATGTCCACGTAAAGCAAGAAATATGGCCATGGAGAGAACCTGCGTCCTTGAGGAATGTAGCCGTTGACCAATCAAAATGATCTTTTCGAAATGTGCCTTCAAAGTATCCTCCTCCATTGGTCCTTGAAGGCGTTGAAACAACTGCCTTGCACTTCCCTGATGTTAAATTCCAATGTTGGAAAAAGACTATTAGTTGCATGTCCATCTCTTTTGCAATAAACAAACATAATTTTCACATAAAGAATTTGGAGAGGAAATCTATACCTTTGGAATGCCTGGTAAGGTTGACGGATAAGGCTGGGATGAACCAGAATCTTCGGCACTATCAGCGCCATCACTAGCACTTCTGTCCATCAGACTTTTGTGACGTTCCTTGCATTCTTTAGGTTTCCTGTAAATACATTGCAACTTGAAAGAGTGGAGATATGTCAATGCCTTGTTTAACAAGTCAAAAAGGAGATAAAATTATGATTTTCCTTACTCCAGCTTTCTACAAAGAATCATCAAACATGAAGCATGAAAGCATTAAGGTTTACAAGTTTCTATTAACATAGAACAGCAAAAATGGTGAAAAGTTAAATGATATAAGATCTTAGTAAATTGCATAAGCAGGACAACATATATATATAACAAAGAGAAATAATCAGAAACTGACTGAAAATGGTATATTGATAGGAAGTGGGGGCTGAGAGTATTAGCTACCAATTATAACAAAAATTTTGAAGTTACTATAGGTCTATCCTCATCAGCATATCCATCAAAATAGGAAATTGATACATTTTCTATTTTTCCATGTCAAATACTTCCCCTACTTACAATCTACAATTTTCTCTTAAAAAAGTAATTTTATTTCCAAGGAACACACTCAAGTTTCCATCACAGTACCATCTAAATGTTGTAATGAATTTTTTATTTAAGAAATCAGTTTTCTTAAGGAACAGGTGATAACCAATAAAAATTAGATATTAGTTTCTCAAAAGATTCATGTCACATCTCATAGTATATTAAATGGTGCCAACATTAAACTAACAAAAGCCTCTTTAGAAATAAGTTTTAAAATGAATAACCAACTAGATCCTTAAGAAGTAACAGAAAGAAAAATGAGAAGAATGTGAAACTTTTTTTGATATCGAGAAGAATATGAAACTAATGCAAACAGAAACCAAAAAACCATGTAGTGAATCTTGGAATGGCTTAGGTACACAGTAATCCATCGAGTGGTTTCAGTGTGGTAAAATAATAAATCTACTGATATAAAGGATCAATTGCTTCACCTTGAAATGAAGGGTGCTGTTGAGAGCATCACTCACTAACTCCCAGTTTAAGCCCATGTCATGAACGAGGACAACAAGTGCCTAGTCAAAATAAGATAATTTAAACACCACATTTCTCAAAATGCACAACTATATATTAAAGGCAAATTACAAACTGAAGAATTCACCTGGTCCTCAAACATCGACCAAGTAGTTCCTGAACCAGCTTGTCCGGCAGCCATCTGCAAAAGTCAAGGACATATGAGATTCCGAGCATTCACATTTTGCATATGGGATGAAGAAAGAGTTCTGACAGTATCATGGAATCATGTCTACATCCCTCATTACATAATGGAACACTAGGGTGTGCACAAAATATAATATGCATACAAATTGTCAAACAGGCATTCATACATCCATACATATCACATTTGAATTTAAACCAAAAATAAACCAAGGCAAAAACATCAAACATACAAGCTATCATATACCAAACAATAAACGATATCAATATTCACCAAATGCAAAAATAACCCAGTAGAATTACCATAAAGTGTATATATATAAGGGTAAATTGCATCTGGGCCTCTGAGGTCGGAAAGATGATGCAAACTGGTCCCAACTTTTTAAAAATCTCGATTTTGATTCCTGAAGTTAAACTTAATCTTTTATGAATTATACATGTTATTTATATATATATTTAATATTTAAATTGGTTGGATTTATCCAAATTGATTTAATTATATTAGATAATATCATTTAAATGGATAAATTTAATTAATTTAAATTAGTTGGAATTATTCCATTTGGATAATTATCTAGAGTCGTAGTTATTTAGTTTTTTCTTATATTTTATTTTAGATTATTTGCCTACAAATAAGCTAAAGTTTGTAGATATTTAGAAAACTTTAATAAATGAAATTTGCTTTGTGTGCATCTGACCTTGAAATGGGTTTGTCTAGGGACTCCAGAAGGGATCGATAACCTACAAAAGAATAGTAGAGTGCCTTAGCTGAGAATCCTAAAACCCCTAGTTATCCACTACTTTTCTTCATATTTTCCTTTATCCTCTAAACCCTACATCATCAATTTTTGGTATTAGAGTGCACTGTTCGCATCAAATTTGGTATCAGAGCACGTTATCCCGCATCACCTTCACATTCACCTTCACCATGTCTCCACCTTCACCTCTGCTGCACCTCCATTCATCAATGCCACTCATTGCTCGTCACTCTATTCTCGACCGCTCTCGTGCGGCCATCAGCCACTCGCTGCGTCGCCTCACTTGCAACCACCCGCTCATTGCTCACTACTTCACCCTTGCACTCAACATACCCGACCGCTTGCATGCATGCTGAACTCGTCTAGTTACTATACTTGACCGCTCAGGCACTAAGTTGCTTGCTCTAACAGTGTCGCTCCCTTGTCGTGCTTTGTTACTAACTCTCACCGTGCTCGGCCGCTCGCCTGCTCACTAGCCTTGATCATCGCACACCACCACACTCGGCTCACCCCACATGACCCGCGCTCCCTGCATGCCTTGCATGACCCACAAAATCAATGCATGCCCCACGCGACCTCTCACTAAGCGCGCTTGGCCACGTCCTCGCTAGCTGCCACTAGCCTCGATGAAACGAATGCCTTTAAGGACAATGTTGATGACAAGCTTAATCAATTACAGTAATAATTTGAACAAATTTTCAAACACTTGGGTAAGGAGCTTATTGATGATTTTGTAGATAAGAGTCACTCGTAAAACCCTAAGAACTTCTCTATTGAATTAGTGTTATAACTGTCACACTAGAGGATATATAACCCCTTGCTGTCCCCAAAGAGCTGTAATCTTAGAGTAGGAAGACCTTATTGATCCCATTGAGTCAGAGGATAAGGTAGTAGAACCTGCCGCATACTCAAGAGATGAGGCTGAATTAAAATGTGAGATAAAGCCAAAATATCAACACATTACCATTGTTAGGTGCGTCTTGTCCACCGTTAAACTAGATGAGAAGAAGAGAACTAACATCTTCCACATGTTTATCTATTGTAATGGTGGGTTGTACAAGCTTGTAATAAATAGCGGCAACACCATGAATGTTGTAGCTAAATGTGCTAATAGTAGGTTGATATGAAGGTGGAATCTCACCCTTTACCCTTTGAGGTAACTTGGTTGAATAAAACTATCTTGCCTATAACCCAAAGATGTTTAGTGCCACTTAAGATGGAAGATTATGAAACCTTCATTTATTATGACGTTCCATCTATAGATGTAGTACATATATTATTAGAATGACCTTGATTATATGATTTGAATGCTACAAACTATTGGAGAGATAATACTTATATTTTTAAGTTTAATGGTAAGAACATTATTTTAAAGCCAACAGAACCTACCCCTAGCCAGCCTTACTCAAAAGTTCAAGTTCCTACAATCCCACCTAAGAAGAGCATTACCATTTTAAATAGTCAAAAATTTGAGAAATCCACCAGTGCTGGTCAAACATTGCTTGCCATAGTAGCTAGACCAACTTTCCCAGAACAACAGCTTCCTGTACCACAAATTGACTTTTTTTCCTGAAATAGAAAGCCTTTAACTAAGTTTATTAATTTCAAGCCAAGTGATCTTCCTAGTGAGCTCCACCAATAAATGACATCCAACATACCATTGATCTCATCTCAGGGTCCCAAATATCAAATCTACTAATGTCATAGATTAAATCCTAAAGAATAAGAGAAACTTAATAGGCACATTAGAGAGTTATTAAAGAAGAGATTTGTTAGGCATAGCTTGAGCTTTAGTACTGTTTTTACCTTTTTTACCCAAAAGAAAGACAACATGGCAAATGTGTATTGATAGTAGAGCTATCAATAAAATCACTATTAAATATAAGTTTCCTATTCCTCGTTTAGAAGATACGTTAGACATGCTGGCAAGATCTAATTGGTACTCTAAGATTGACCTTAGGACTAGTTACCACCAAATTAGAATTAGACACAAAAATGAATGGAATTGCTTTTATAACTTAGGATAGTTTTTCTAAATGGTTGGTAATGTCGTTTGGTTTATTGAATGATTCTAATACTTCTATGAGAATGATAACAAACATTTTATAGATTTACTTTGATGGTATTTTAATTTAAAGTAAATCCAAAAAGAATCATCTACATCACCTCCATAGCCTTTGTTATACTTAGATAAGCCAAACTTTATGTCAACCTAAAGAAGTGTAGCTTCCTGAAATCTAGTATTCTTTTTCTAGGGTTTATCACGTCATCTCAAGGTATTTCAATGGATCTCAATAAAGTACAAGCAATTAGAAGTTGGCCCAACCCATCATCTATTAGGAAAACACATAGTTTTCACAGGATAACCACCTTCTATAGAAAATTCATTAAAGGCTTTAGCGTCATTATGGCACCTATTACTGAGTGTTTGAAAAGAGAGAAGTTTAAGTGGACCCCTTATGCTACTCGAGCATTTAGAAAATCAAGTAGAAGTTAACTGAAGCACTTGTCCTAAGGCACCTTGACTTTACTAAGGTTTTTGAAGTAACCAGTGATGCCTCTGGACTTGGAATAGGTAGTATATTATGTCAAAGACGATCACCCTATAGACGTTTTAAGTGAGAAGTTATCAAAAGCCAAACAACATTACTTTACATATGATAAAGGATTTTGCGTAGTTGTTTAGTCGCTTCGATACTGGCCAGATCACTTGTTACCCATGGATTTGTCCTCTTTTCTTATCACCTTGCTTTAAAGAATCTTCAACTTTAGAAGAAATTAAACCTAAGACATGCTAAGAGGATCAAATTTCTTAATCAGTATACTTTTATTTTAAAGCACCAGTCAGATGTTGAAAATAAAGTGGTCGATGGTGTTAGTCGTGTTATTAGTGTACCCTAATAGCATATAAGCACTGAGGTTATTGGGTTTGATAGGTTGAAAGATGAATATGCCACTTGCCTTAACTTCGATAAGATTTTCCGTGATGTTCAAGATAAGAATTGTCGTGATCACGATACTTTTTTTATTCGTGATGGATATTTGTTCCGAGAGACACGACTTTGCATCCCACACATATCATTTAGAGAGTATTTTACTTGGGAGTATTCATTTGCTTTATTTTTACGATTTCGAAGATGTTGATTATAAGAAGGGATGATCGAGGACCTTAACCTCGAACTCGGGTAGTTTGCGTGAGTGTCATTTTGGGAGGGATAAGACTATTGCCCTTGTTTTTGATAAGAATACTAGCCTAGTTTACATAGAGATGCTCGTATAGTATCCCAATATCGCACTTGTCGTGTTACCCTAAAAAACAAAACATTGGCTTTTACACACCTCTTCCCCTAGCACATTTCCTTTGGGTTGGTCTAAATATGGACTTTGTGTTAGGGCTTCCTAAAGCTGCGAGAGGACACAAGTTTATATTTATAGTAATTGATAGATTCTTTGAAATAGCTCATTTAGTAACATACATGTAGCAAGACTACTGAAGCATCACATATTACATAATTATTCTTTCGAAAAGTGGTAAAGCTGCATGGACTACCTACTTCCATGATCTCTAATAAGGATGTTCAATTTGTCTCCTACTTTTGAAAAACTCTATGAAAGTTATGTGATGCCAAGTTATTATATTCTTTTGTCAACTATCTCAGACTAATAGACAGACTGAAGTTGTTAATAGAAATCCAACTGATTTATTGAGATGGCTTATAGGTAAAAACCTGAGAATTAGGATCTTGTTCTATCTGTTGCTAAATTTGCTCACAATAACTCTGTTAATCGATTTGTTGGCATTAGTACTTTTGAATATGTTTATGGCTACAAACCCATACTCACTTGGATCTAGTTTCTTTACCTGCTGAGATGCGTGTTTCTAATTCTGTTGATTCTTTTACTCGCCACATTCATGACCTTCATGCTGAAATTAGACATAAAATTGCCACAAGTAATGCTGATTATAAATTTATGGGGTAATTCCACTTAGGTCCCTGAGGCTTAGTCGACTTGCCACGTAGGTCCACAAATTTAAAAATATGCCAAACAAGTCCCCAAAACTTACTGTATAGGTCATTGTGGTCCTTAATATTTACAAAAAAACTTCCAATAAGATCCAATTAAACATCTTCCGTTAAATATTCCATTAAATCAAATTTTAATTAAGAAATTATAAAAAATTTTAATGTCAAATTACAATTGTACCCTCCTCACACGCGTAGACGCCCTGCGCAGGCGTCCGCAGGCAGGCGGCTGGTAGGGCGCGGCCGCTGGCGTCCGTGCGCGGCCGCTGGCGTCCGTGCGAGGCCGCTGGCGTCCGTGCACAGAAGCCCACGAGGAAGGCATCTGCGTGCGGGTCTCCGCAGCACGCGGCCCCGCGCGCTGGCGCCCTGCCCTCCAGTGAAAGCTGATAATTACCGAAAGTTATAAGACTAAAGATTCCGACCCTCCGAATCTGAAGCCAAAAGAGACGCAAATGAGACCGCCAAACCCTTGAAGGCAAGGAAGAAAGCATCTATTCTTGAACCAACGGATGTAGCTTTTACCAATCCAAAAGAAAGGAAGCTACATGCCCTGCAACCCTCCCATATCAACTGCATTCGCAGGGGGAAGATACCCCCTATTTCTATTTAGAGAGAGGTGGTTAAGGTCGGAAAATCAATTTAATCTAACTCGGTAACCTTGGCCATGAGCCCTTTGTTCTGCATCTAGAAAGGGAGCGAAGAAGGGCTTTCTTCGTTAGAGTGAGCCAACGGCCCCGCGCGCCGGCGATGTTAAGGCGACCGGCGATGTTGCGGCGACCGGCGCCCTGTTCGCGGGCATCCGCGCACGTCGGCGTCTGCCCGCCGACGACGCTGCGGCGACTACACGCGGGGCCGCGCGCAGTCGTTGCAGACGCGGACGCGACGGGCAACCGGAGATCGGAATATGAAAAAGGTAAAAAAGGGTATTTTCATAATATTAACAACTTTTAATAGATACCATCACAGAAGAACCACAATGACCTATACAGTAAATTTTGGGGACCTGTTTGGTAGTTTTCAAAATTGTGGACCTATGTGGCAAGTCGAGTAAACCTCAGAGGCCTAAGTGAAATTACCCTGCTGATACTTATCGTGAATTTAAAGATTATAATGTTGGTGATTTCGTTATGATTCGCCTTTGCAAAATGCCTACCCAAAACTCCTTTAAAAAACCCTATGCAAGAGCTATTGGCTCATTCCCAATCTCTCGTAAAGTTGGGCTAAATGCATATTTACTGGATTTGCCTAATCATCTAATATAAATCTTGTACGTAAAGGATCTAATACTTTACCGAGATACTTTTGAGCCTCATACTTTGTCTAGTCATTTCTCTTACAAGTATTTCGCTCCCCAAGGCTACTCCACTCCGACAAAGTGAGGATGAGATCATTGCCATTTTAGATGATGAGTTTGTATGCACTACTAGTAGTGATCTTCGTCATTATCTTGTTCAGTGGAAGGTTCATCTAGCTCCTGATACTACATGGCTTACTAAGGACGAATGTCGACGACTGAACCCATCTCTACTGGAGTACTATTTATAGCCCAACTCGATAGAGCCAAGTTTCTTTCAAGCCAAGGAGAATGATGGAGATTTGATCATCAATTCACGTGATTTCAAATTCAAATACTCAATGCACAAGAAAGGAGAAAAATAATATTAATGAAGACAATTATTTAATTTATTTAGTTTCTATTTTAATATTTGGTTGTTTAAGCATGATGTTATTTGGTTTCAGTTATTATCCTTTTTAGTATTATAAAGTATTTCTTTTATTGTACGGGCCAAAAACTCTATAAATAGGCCTAGCATTTTTGTATTAGGCAACTCTCATGAATAAATAAAATTATTCTCTCTAAATATTCTCCCCATTTTCCCCCTCTTCTTCCTTCTCCTTCTCTCCCTCTCTAGTTCTACATCAATAGGGTAATACCTCGTAGCTGCACAAGGACTTATGAATAATTAGAAATGATTAAGGAGAGCACCTTCATAGCTTTATGTTTTCTTCCACGATCTCGGCTATTGATTATCCTGATGAGCTTATTTGAATTTGACATGTTACTCATCTGAGAAGCTGCTGGAGATCTTATTGATCCACCAGCTGGTTCATGGAAATCTGTGTGTTTAACCAACTTAGGCTTCTTAGAAACATGTTGCCCATAGAAACCTACATAAGAAACTAGAAATTAATAAGTGTATCTAAAGTACAATAAATAACAGAATAGCACCCTAGCTTAAAACCAAGATTACCAGCATTTCCATTCGATTCAAATTGTTGATTATCCAATCTCCTCTTCATTTGATCTCTCTGTAAAATGAAAAGACAAACAAAGTTACAAAAAACGTCTTGTACCATAAAAAGGATGTTTTTTTTTTTGATAGTATAAATAGTAAGTAAAAAACAACATGAGTAGAATGCCAAAGAGAGAGCCACTGTATAAGGCAATTACATGAGAGTTGTGCTAATTGTTACAAGTATACGATCAGAGAAAGCAACTAGGAACAAAATGCAAACAGAGGGGTAAATGCTTAAAACAGACATAGAAGATCTTAAAACAACAAACATATATATATATATATATATATATATATCAATGTCAATATTGCATTGTACTTTTATTATTATATCAATGTCAGTATTGCATTGTAGTTTTATTGTTTAACTGGCTATACATTGCCGACAACCTTGCAGTACGGCATGATTAACAAAGAAAATTATAGTATGTTTAATACACAAAATACAGCATTCTACACGTTTCGTGTAACATGTTGATTAGAACAAGTAGAATAGATCAGTGTTCTCCTAGCCCAGTGGAGAAGAAGCTTGCCCGAGTACCAGAAGGCATTAAGTTCGAACCACGCTACCATCACAATTGAAATTATAGTGGCTAGGGGTAAAAAAAAAAGTAGAATGCAGCAAACAGATTCCAACAAGATTATTAGAACAGCCTGAAATTATGACATGAGCCAGGGGCAGGTCCAGTTACATGAATTGAGAAAAATATAACTTCAACATTCTGGGTTTGAACTTGAGAGAATTATCAGAGTTTGTTTCAGGGATATAAATGCCATATAGAAGTTCCTCACACTGATAGCAACTTACCAAAACATTAGTGTAGAAAACAGTTAAAATTTCAGTTCAAACTTATACGCCTCTTTCCCATGCTTTCTACTAAATGATTCGGTTTAAGATGGGCAGTCTAAAATTGCATATAATGATCATGAGGTGGAATAGGTGGTAATGCTCCTTTAACTCCGGAACAGCCTTTGGTTCAATACTTCTTTTTTTTTTATATTGGGTTCAATACTTCAGTTTTGTCTAATTTAGGTACTCAAATAAGTCCAACCATTTTTTTAATCTTTGTCACATCCAACTTGAGTTCCAACATTACAAAAAAATTATTTCACATCCTACACATTTTCAATAGTAAAAATTAACCTTATTTCACATGAAACACATTTCATTAAAAAAATTAACTATACTTCATATCTCACACAAATCTCAACATTAAAAATTATTACTTCACATCAAACACCTACACTAATATACTTCCTCTCTAGCCAAACATTACACGCCAACCAAACAAGGGTCATTAACAGTTCATCATTTTTATATAGTATTAAACAAGAAAATCACAGGGCGGCATAATCTCCTATTTTATCTAGAAATCACATATAGCAAACTATAAACTCATTAAACATGTTAAAAAACTCAGCAGTTAATTAAGAGGAGCTTACAAGTTGCGCATAATAAAAAGTAGAGAATAAGAAGCTTTGATGTGTAACTTGCAAAAATAATTTACAAACTAAAATACCACTTTGTACCAAGAGGTTGTGGCCACACCAATCACAATGGCAAGATCATGTAACCAATCAACAAGTACAACATGATAAACTGGAACGAAAGAAACTATATCCTATAACCAGATAACCATAAAATAGAAAGTAGTGACCTGATCATGATGCACCATGGAATCCACTTGCATACCCTGTTCATATAGAGAGGCCTGCATATCTTTGGAATCAGAAAATCACGCTAAAGATTGGAACCATATCAATGAAGAGAAACAAGCTTACATTTCCTGGTATAATAAGGAGGCTAGAATCAGCAAGGTTCAAAGAATGTTTGTACCCAAAATGCTTCGGCTTCTTTATCTTTTTCGATTTGCTAGATATTTCACTTCCATCAAACGGTAGTTGTCTTTCGAAATCAACAGTGGACTCAACTTCCATATTTTTCCGGGGCTGTGATCCACTGTGAAGTGAGCTTTGATCATCCTGCAATGAACAAGTGTCGCCACTTGAAACATCTGTTTTGCTAGTTATTTGAAGAGCTCCAGGAACTCCAGTACTGTAAGGGCAAGTCATCCGTTGTCTAGGAGCTGTTCGCAGACGTTTAGTTGGTACTGCACCAACATTGACAGTGCTTGGAGAAGGCCTTTTGCCTGAAATAAGTACAGATTGGTTCGCAAATTTCCAGTCAACGGAAGGCTCATATGACAAATCTGTACCAACTTCACGTAATCTTTGATTGTAAGACTTCTGTTGCACTTTCTTCATCTTCTTGTTAGAAACCTTGAACGAAAAATTGCCTCGACTTTCACCAAGTAAAATGTCTGTCCCTGTTTCACCTTCATCCTCTTCAAAAGCACTATCCCTTGATCCATCTGCATAAAATTATCATGAAAATAATAAAAAGGCAATTTAAGCTCTCTCTCTCAAAAAAAAGGGGTTAACCACAAAGTCTAGGAAAGTAACAACAATGAAAAATACATACCTGCAATTGAATCACACAAAGAAGCCTGGTATTCTAGGCGATGTGCACAACTATCCATTTTCTGGATTAGATTAGTCCATATAAGAAATTATTTATATATATGGAATATTAAACAGAGAAATTACGAATCTAGGCTATGAAGATTAATCTGAGCAATCAAAATAAAAAGGGCCAGTAGTTTTGAAAATAAGGGGCGACACTATCAAACAAATAATATACTAACAAACATGCAAAAATTTATAATTGACATTATTTTTTGTTAAATGCCTTCAAACCTTAACATTAGGTATGCAAATTCTTTTTAGCATCACTTTAGGAAAAAATAATAAACTATCCAACACATATCAATGACAAAAAACCTATAAATATTGCAAGTACATATACTTAGCAAATCCAACAGCCACAAGAATTCACTCATTTTTCTACTACAATTCTTCTGAGCAAATATGTTATGTATTCAATTTTCAACAGATTTGCTCAGAAGAATTGTAGTAGAAACATAAGTGAATTCTAATGGGTGTCAAATTTGATGAGTAAATTGAATAAATGGCAACAGATTTGCTCAGAGGAATTGTAGTAGAAACATAAGCGAATTTTAATGGGTGTTGGATTTGATGAGTATACATAACTGCGATATTGAAGGGTGCACGTGGAAAGAATGGAACATACCTTGTGATTTGAATGAAACTCTACCAACTCCCTGTAACAGTGCACTGCACCAGGAGGTACCTCATAGAAAAGGCATTCCTGGAAACAGAAAACATAATAATTAATATCCATAAAAGTCCAATCCGCTGGTCTGATTAGTTGAAATTAGAAATCTGTAGAGTTAACAACGAACTGCCATTAAAAATATACTAGAAGCACAGTGTTATTGACTTGTCACAATATTAAACATGTAACCAAAACCTACTTCTGAGAGTTGATCACCACATGATATTTTGAGTATGCAGGCATCATTGATCCTATCAGGAGTGCAAGGTGCTTCAGGCAGTAAAGGATCATTTGATACATTAGCCATATACTGCAATAACCTAATCGCATAGCCGTGGATACCCTGTTGCAGAATCCCTTTCAAGATACCCTGTTGTGAAAAGTCACGATAAATCTCAGTAATATACTTGTCCTTGGGCAAATTTTGGAGACACTGGGAAGGGATAATTGAAGTTATTCAAATTTGAATAGAAATTGTGTCCCATATAGTGCCAACCAAGAACCATTTAAGCAAGCAACCAGTGGTAGACAAAAACAGCATGCACTACCAAAAAAAGAAAAGAATTTTCTAGCAGAAACTAAAATTGATGGACAAAACAGTAGGGCCCAACTTTGGTGTTAGACAAACATAATGCTATCATTTCCATCAGAAAAAGTGTAATAATAAGGAATTTACTGTAAAGCACAACAAATACATACAAGGGAGGCTAAATCCAGCCAGTTAAGGTAGTTTCAAACCTGATCTTCCGTGATATCCACACTACCAATATTTGTTGATTTGCACATCTCCATTACAAAATCTTTTTTATTGTTGGTAGATGCCTCATTTCCGGATGAAAAAACATTAGCAGAATGCCAAAATTGCATGACTGCTTTTGCTAGAGTTCGAGCTACATTTCTCTGCTTACGACACAGGTTTTCTTGCAAAAACTTTGATCTACCATTAGATGCAATAAAGTGAGAAACCTGAGCTGCAGCAGTTCTCTTCCAAAGGTTCTCCTAGTAATGTGCCACAGAAAATAATTAGCTAACCAGAGGAAGGATTTAAATGGAACTTGCATGGAAATAACATGCATCAGGTGTGCCAAGATGGTAGGCATTCATCCCAACAAAAATCACAAAAGTAGAATGAACTATATCAAGATCATACCTGCATGAAATCATTTGCCATCCAAGCCATTTCTTCCAGAACAAAATCCCAATGGCATTTTTTCTGCCTTTCCAGAGACCTGCTACTAAAAGGCAGGACACCAGCTCTCTTAAGGTTTGCCTACGCAAAAAATTGTGTTAAATCCATGTCAGCCAAATCAAAATGCAGCTGAATGTAGGGTAGTCTTATAAAGTATAATAGCCAACCTCAATTAGCCGAGCCTCTTTCAGTATAGCATCTTCATGTACCTTCTTTACAAACTTCAACTGGCTAGCTTCACCTTTTACAATTTCAGGAGTTGTTGAAGCATTCTTTTGATAAATGGTTGCAGACGGCTCATGAATGGATCCAGGAGTACTGTTTGTACCCACGCCAGACTTATTGGTAGCAAGAGAATCATCACCCAAGGGATTTTCTGGACTTTTATTTTCCACACTCTCAGTATTCAAAAGGGGTCTCTCTTCACCGTGCTCATCGACTTTGTTACATATCATACTTTCAGCTTTGAACTGGTCTTTGGAGTCGCTAGCATTAGTTTGTGATGATCTTGATGTATGAATACTAGGAACATCAGAAGCTGAAGCTGCCAACTTGCTTTTTTCTCTAGCACTACTATAATCTGAAGGCCCTTGACATGCTCCTTGCTCTCTGGATTGTACAGCTAAGTTTCCACCAGCTCTTGATTGTAAATAATCATCAATAACAATATAAGACTGGTTGCAACCTGTGCTTACGTGATGATCATCTCTATTAGTATTTATGATTTGCACGTTACCAGCAGTGCGTGAAACAATATTTTTGCCATCCACATTGTCCTTACTCATATGAATGACGTTATCTGAAGCACTATAGCCATTGAAAATGTCATGGATGATACTTCTACTGTCTTCAGTAACCTGTGGAAGGACAGAAAGATAGCTGACAGTAGTAGAATCATCTCGTTCAATCAATGGTTCTGCTATATTATTAGCGGTAGATCGTTTGACAGGTGCAGCATGATCAAAATCTAGCAATTTCTCATGAATTCTGACTGGAGCTCCCTGCAGTTCATCCTTTGATGTACTTAAAGATACATGCGGTGCTTGTTCACCAGCAATTTCCAACTCCACTTGGTCTTCAGAAGCAAAGGTTTTTGTTGCAGTTTTAGCATTTGAACTGGCTGGTTTTGAGTTTGAAATAAATGAAACTGCGTGCTCCTCTGCATGCAGTCCCCCATGTGACTCCTTCGCATCTTTAACATAAGCAGATGATAAAGGTAAAATTGGAGATTTATTGACATGACTATCACGGCTTGATCTTGATCTATTCCTTCTAGCATATGCCTGACCTTTTGCTCCAAGTCCGAAAATTACAGAATCATCTAGTAGTCTTGTATTACAGCCATCAGTCCGGGAGGAATGTTCCAGCAATGCAACATTGCCTCTCCTCCCAGTCCTTTTCATGTACTTCTCTCCACCTGGAATGCTGTTGTCTCCATCAAGTAGCAAGAGATTATCGGCAGTGTTCGGCTCTCTATCCACAGAACCCCCAGGTTGGCCGCTGCTTTCAACGGAATCTCCATGTGGTGAGGCTGCCAATGCTAAGCTACCTTTTGCTTCACTATGGAGAATCGACGGAAAAAAATGAAACAGGAATGAGATCCCTTAACAAAGCTATTAATTCAAGGGGTTGGCTTGCATTGGTTTTAGAAAAAGTCACCCAGAGCAATTATTTATGAGCTATTGAAAAGGGGACTAATATGGTAACTTAAACTATTGGTTTGCACTATTAAAAAAAGGAAAAAAAACTATTGGTTTGACAAAAAGGCAGCACTCAATGAGAGAACTTTAACCCTGGTATAACCACCATGATATCAGCTAAAGTTGCCTCTGTAATAAGCAAAAAGTGGCAAGAAACATAACCACATACTTCTCAACAAGCGGGTTTGTAAAAGAAGTTGATTGTACACTGAGTGATGCTGTGCGCCCAAATTTAAAATCCAATGGATTACCTCCCTGCAGTTAACATTGTAAGCATATGAAACTTTATGTATCACATAACAACAAGAAAATACTTCATACCTTTTCAAGGAACTCAAGCTCTCTTCTCCGCTCCTCACGCACATCAAATTCCATCCTGCATAAGATAGATGCACAGATGTCCATGGGTGGTCGCAAGGTCAATTAAAATGACAGACATATTAACAAACCTTAGCTCTTCCTGTGCCTTTGCAATTGCCACATGACGTGGTGATGATCTGGTATCTGTACCAACTCCAAAATCTATAATACCCCCCATAAAATCAACCTCTGTATTTACAACAATAGCAAATCCTGGGAATTGTCCATGCATCACGATGACAATAACTTCCAACAACTAAAACGGAAAAAAGGTACCATCCTACATATTCAAATGTTCTTGCACAATTAAACTAGCAAACTGAGATAAAAAAAAAAGAATAGTTGAGATCAGAAAAAAAACACTAGTAAACTGCCTTGAATGGACAAACAAATATTAAAAATACTGACAGTGAAGAAGTAAAGACTAATAAGCCCATTAGAGTAGTAATGATATAAAGTAAAAGATGAAATGACTTAAGAAAAGGTCAACAAAGCGCTTTATCCCAAACTAATTACTGTCAACTACATGGATTTCTCTTCTCGATTCAGCTCTATGTAAAATAGTACTCTTTGTGACCACTAGGTGAGTCAAAATCATGCATAATGATCATATTAATTTTGGTTTCCTCCCTCTTTTGACATCAAGAAAGAGCCAAAAATTTCCGCCAATTCTATCAAATAAAAGTGAAGAAAGTCATAAAGTGGCAAAAATAGATGCATAAATTAATACAAGCCACAATGTGACAAAGACTCTTCTTTGTATTACACGGCAAAGGTTGAATAGCCAAAGACATACAAAATTTTACATATCTTGGTTCAATTGTACATGAGCTATGTCAAAAAGATCTAATCTCCATAGTATTATGTCACAAAAGGAAAACCTTGAAGAGCTACAAATTTACAAAACAGCAATGCACATCTTATCAAGCATTGCCATGATAGGCAACCGCTTCATATGAGCATCCCTATGAGAAAACACAAGCATTAGTAGTTAAACCCTTATTCACAGACAGCATTGATATGTTAGACAATCAATGAATTCCTAAATTTCATGTGAACAAAGAGAATCTTATAATGAAAAATTAGAACTCATTTTTCCCTCAAAATATCAGTGTCAGGTCCTCATATATCAAAATAGTTAATGCAAATAATAATCTTTTCAGTTTCAAAACATGGCATCCCCAACAGGTTCATTGGATTGGAGCCCATCTCATATACTCTATTTGTTTGAAATGTAATCACATTGTCATGAATCCGGTAATGATTTGTCATAATTTATCAGTTAAATATAAATTTATTAGGCACTTCGCTTCTTGCCAGTAATGCTCTGTTTATGATCTATTGATTGTATACCACGCTCTTTTAAGGTACATTGATTCTACTTCTGAACAGTTTCCATCCTGCTTTCAAAAAATATTATCTTCTTGAGGAAACATTGATTCATTGTCTATTTCTGGCATCAACCTGTTGTTTACAAAATAAAACAAGGTTTATGAGCCTACAGACATAATAGCATATTCCATTTCTGAGACAAAGCAGAACTTGAAATTGTGTTAAATATATGTAGCGCCATGTTGCATGCATTAACACCACGAAAACAAGAAAATTTTAGTCTTAAATTTCAGCACAAGCCACTCACGAAAACTAAAAAAAAACATCTGTACTAGAACAGGCAAAAAAGGCAAGCCCCATATGCTCCATGGACCACGGTAGCATTCCAAACATTAGTGTACTTCACTGTTTAAAAAAAAACAGTAGTAATTCTCAAGCCACACATAACGAACACACAGCATTAAAAAACTAATTAAAAATGTTACAAGCACTACGGTTACAATGAAGCAGGAACCACGAGAGACAGCGGGAAAAAGCTATAAGAAACCAGCTTCCTTTCAAACTAACTTAACGAAACAAAACCGAAAGTAAAATGCAATGCACAAGTATACAATTTCATATAGTAATACAAAAACAGTGGAGCGACGAGACTTTCAAATAAAATTTTCATTCCAATATAAGAATTGGCACGCAAAGCTATTCCCACGGTCTTACTTCGCGTTAAAGCGCAACATGGTCATAGCAAAACAACTTCAGCTCTTCTTCCACTCGTGAAGGGGCCATGAGGCCGAGGCAATGATGAACAGTCGCGGAGCATGGCCGGAAGTAAAGCCTAGGGTTTCTTTCCTATTAGGGCTGGAGCCGAGGTTCAGGTGAAGGAGCCATTACTGCCAGAAGAAGTGCAACTGTCGCTTCCCCTGTAGGCAAAAGGAGGTCATGAAGATGTCGGAGATCGGGGCGAGGGCTTTGGACTAAGTGTCCGGCCAGCCGAAGCAGCGAGCTAGGTGAAGCAGAGGAAGGTCGAGAGGAGAGAGAAATGGGGACGGTGTCGAAGAGCAAAGTCGCGCTTGGAGTAGGGACCGGTTCAGTCGAACCGGCACGGTCTAAACACCCGGTTCATTCCGGTCTAACTTCCTGTATTCTCCCGAGATCTAGGGCAGAAGAAGAAGGGGAAGAGATGACAGGGTGAAAAAATACCTGCCACAGGAGGGCACGGGCGAGGGTGGCCGCCAGAGTTCGCCGGAAAAGTGATCGGAGAGGAAGGAGAAGGGGCGATCGAGGACGTGGTGGCAGCGCTTCGACGGAGAACAGGGGAAGAGATTTCCCCCGGGAGTACAAATTGTCGAAAATGGAGCGAAAACGGGTCGGGTTTGGTTCTACTTTCCGACACCGAACCTGAAAATTTAAACTTGGGTTCAGAACTTTAACACCCTTTGTAATACCGTTGTAATCCGTATATTAGCAACAAATAGCATGGCTTCTCTCGATTTACTCCTTCAGATTCCCTTATTTAGATAACACCCCCTCAAAAAAGGTTACTTTAGTAATTAATTGCATCTCTTGGTATCTTAATTAAATTAATTAAAAATATTTAAAAACTACAAGAACTTTTAGCAAAAATACATATAAAATACTCCATTCAAACATTTTATTGCTATAGATCAACTCGAACACACTTCTATTAATGTGTCATCTAATGCAACTTATTGACATAAAAATCAGCCAACAGTAGACTTAATAAAAAAATAGATGTTAACAAAAATATTGGCATAAAAATTTTTCATGAAAATCTGTAATATGAAAAATCACGTTATCTGATGGTAGTTTTGATATCCGCTATCTTTTTTAGAATACAAAAGAAGATATAAATTTTTAAATGAGATGTCAACTCGAAAAATTTACTTCGAAGTAACATTTCTGATTAGTAGGCGGCCATAACTTATAGAGATAGGAGAAGGAAATAGTAGAATTCTTGTTCTAATATTATTGTACACTTCTTTATTAATAGGATTAGATCTCATTATAACTATTGACAGCTACAAGCTTACACATTAGATAATGAATTATACTTAATTTTTTAGATGATACAATGGCATTGTATTTATTTCTCGGGGACTTGTAGCTTTACGAGAACCTGTGAGATTTACGACTGAGTTAATGTTGGTATAAAGGTTGGGCATAGAAGTCTCAGTTCCAAACACATTAATTATTGTTGAACTACTTGGGATGTTACTACAACGAAGAATGGGTCGCTTTGTGCCAACTGGGGGTTAGATTGGGAACGTCCAACTGTAAGGACTTCCCCAAGCATCCAACAACCAACTACGAATTGATAGCAAGTCGCGGGTTTGAACCCTAGCACTGTACTGAGGGATTTTTTTTTTTGAAGTGCGTTAAGGCATTATTGAAAAATGTAATAACTTCACCATTGATCATTATCTAGCCTTTTCAAAAAATTAAAGTTTAATGTCGAGAGACTTTAGATTATGATTTAAATTAATCTTTCTAAATTATTGAATTTTATTTACGATGAAAATAATATAATATGCTAAAATTAGCCATCCATGATAATGTAGTAGCACCGAAAATATTACAGGTTAGTTACGGTTCACTGGAGATAAGGGCTTATTTGGTTGGAGGATGAATTTGGGTAAGGAAAGAGAATAATTTATTTTATAGAGTTGATAGGAAAGAAATTTATTTTAATATTGGGAGGTGTGTAAGATGTGAAATAAAGTTGATTTTAAGGTTGGAATTTGTGTTGGATGTGAAATAAAGTTGATTTTTAAAATTGAAATTTGTGTTGGATGTGAAATAAAATTATTAAAATTTATAATAAATTTAAAATATTATTAAATTTTTTTTTTTTTTCATTTTTGAGCTCATACCAAACAAGGCCCCTGATACAGTGTGAATTACACTTTCATCTTAACGCCAATCTGAACATTTCTGGCTGGCATTTTCCATTCCGGTTTTTTTCCGGCTGGGTAGGCCATCAGCTTCGATGAAAGGAGTTTCTTGCACTGACTGGCTGTTCGTGATCGAGGTCTGAGAAGCGATTCAGGTTTGGCTGATGATGCGGATTAGCCTGGTAAAATACGGGAGACGCTGCTTCGGCTTTTGTCCCTGTTTTCGCGATTGAGTTGCGTGCAGACGAAGGTGAACGGGGAAAGTACTCTGATGAAAGAGTTTGTGTTGTTTCTTCGATTACTAACAAAGTTGATTCATGGGTAAGATTACGGGATGATTTGTCCTATGGGAAGAGAGCTGTCTGGCGCCAGACATTGTTCCTCTCTGCTCATCCTTAACAATATCTTCTCTTGGTAAAGTAGAGAGTTATATTGTTAGGTTTGCTGGTTCCTTCTTAATGTATGAGATTGAAGTGCTCCAGTTATTGTTTAAATATATATAGCTGGTAATGCATATTCATTTACATGCTATGGACATGAATAGTCTACGCTCTGGCAGCCTTCCTAGTACCGACAGTCCTTGTTTCTTGCCTGCTGTCAAGAGAACATAGGTATGTGGTGGCTATTGGTTTCAGACTATTCTTTCGAGCTCTTTAGTTGAGTTCTGACTACATTTAAATTTGGTTAGCTAAGATGATTAAATTGGATCCAATCCTATCTGACACATACTATCCTGGTATTTAATAAGATAAAATTATATAATGTTTTCCAGCTTTGGTTAGTGTTTTCTGTTATAATCTTAATCCAGTGTGGACCTGGGATTAGAATTTGACAGGATGATGTGGATATGTAAATATAAACATTACATCCTTCTAAGATCATTCCTACAGCACATCCTTGTACAGTACTAGAGTCTATAGCTGAGCAGCAAAATCAACATTTTCATATTTGATGATCCCAAATTATGGATTCAATGAGTTTGCATTAATAATCATGGCTGATGTGAAGCGATCAACATACTTCTGTTGAAAGGTTAAAAAGATTTTTTGAGTCTCTCATTTCTTTGTACATTGGAATTCATAGGCATACGAAGAAGGCATATCAATGTTTTTTTAATATATTTTTTAATATTTCTTGATATATTTTGGCCATTTTGCATTTTGAATATCAAGGTATTATCTCGTTGATTTCAGTTTTGAGCTCCTTGAAGATTGACTAAAGCTTATTATAAATCTATGTGGCTCAGCTAATTGTCACAAACCAACTGAAGTATCACAACTCTTTGAGGAGTTGAAGGCAAAAAGGCTCCCATCTTATTGAATTCTCTAGGGCTCTCTGCATAGATGTAGAGAATTGAATCTAGAATACCTTGTAAATATGTATGAAAGTACCTTGTAGAATACTCTAGAAATATTCCTAGAAAACTCTAGAATGCCTCTACCAGTCACTGGATTAAACCAATCCTTGCCATCTTTTCAAGTAGGTGACATTTATTAATAAGGCCTAGCCCTTCATTTGTAACCATCCAAGAATCAATCCAAGAAGTGAGTGAAGTTTCAAAGTTTAGTTGCTTCTGTGCTCATTCACTCTCTAGCCTCTTTGAGTTCTTGCGTTCCCTATTCATCTTGATCTTATCCCACCAATTTAGTACAAACCATCACGTGAGGTTTTCTTGTGATGCTGACTTACCTGGTTCTCTAAGGGTGGAGTTAGGAAGCTAAGGCTGTTGGATACTTAAAAGGGTTAAGTTTGAGATGCTATTAGAGCTAAGTTGATTGATCATCTGATGTAGAGTTTGGCAAGATGTCGACCAATGTAGATGTCTCGACCATGACCAAAGATTGTCGGTGGGAACCCATTGTCAATGATAAGAAGAAGAACCATGACCAAAACAAGGCCCATAACTGGAGTTCTTGGGAGCAATGCACTAGAGAATTGGACAAATACTTGAGGAAATTGAGCATGACTTCAAGAAATTAAGGACCCATTTCTTTGGCATGTTTGACTCAATGACTTCTACAAGGAGGAGGCCCAAGCCCTCAACAATGCCATTCGTAAAAGAGAACATGTTATTGCACAACCAAAGGAAACCATCAAAGCCATGAAGGCAAGTATCAAGGGGATCCTAATGGATCTAGCTTTTTGCAAAGAGGTAGCAATTGGTGGGGTTTCTAACACTATTGCTATAGTTCCATGGATGGAACACCCAAGCCCAAAGCATCTGATGGCAAGAGGGATGCTGAAGAAGTTGAGAACTTCCTTTGGCAAATCGAGCTATATTTGGAATGGTTGAATACCATGAAGGAAGTTGCTAAGACATATACTACCACCTTTTGCCTTAACTACTTTGGTGGTGAAGGCAACACACTGTCATATATAAGGGGTTTTGCATAGTCAATTGTTTGGAGGACTTCAAGAAAGAGCCAGAACTACATTTCTTCTTGGAGATTGTTTTCTATGAAGTGAGGGAGAAACTCCGGGAATTGATATTGGGCCAAATGAGAGCCACAACAATGAGAAATTGAACTGAGGGATGATGCCATTGTAGCATCGGTGTCCTTAACTTAGTTTCAATAGGCCAACAATACCCAAGGGAAAAAGGGATATTCCCAACTTGGGCAAATAGGGGGAGAACAACGAGACAATTAAAATGCTCCTTCTCTAAAGAGTGGAAACAACACGGAGTATATGGACAAAAGTGCACTTTTGTGCACAAAATAGAGTGTTTCGTGTGCAAGGGGCTGCATGCCATAAGCAATTGTCCTTAGCTTGACTTCTTATCTGCCATCATAAAGGAACGAAAGGCTGCTTGAAGCATGGAGCAAGGAGTCAATCATATGGGTCGCTTCAGATTATTAATGACCCTAATGCCAAATCTATGTCAACTAAATCTAACAAGGGGCTAATGTATGTTGAGGCATTGATCATTGAGAAGGCCACCAAGGCAATAATGGATATGGAGGCTACTTATTATTTCAACTCCGAAGATGAAGCCAAAAAATTGGGTCTTCGATTCTTGGAGTTACTAAGGGAATTGGATTGATCAAGACCATGATCTTATAGAAATCTATCCTAAAAAAGGATATGATCATATATTGTTTAACAGATGAATTCTTATTGCAGATGATTTATATTAAGTATGAAACTTAGCATATTATCAGATAACAAGACTATCTTCAATTTTTATACTTTAATGATTTTTTTTAATTAAATTAGCCTTGAATTTATATTATATTGTTTAAAGTTCGAATAATTACGTAATTTTGAAGGAGTTATTAAATTTTATCTTTAGAGAAATTTGACCTATCAAATCAATTCTAGAAGTTATGAAACTTGAAAGATTGATGATTTAATTACTTTTCAATGATTTAGAGTTTCATGCTTATGCTAAGTGGATTTATTGATACATGATTCAAATCAAATGCTAACGATATTTCTTCGATTGATAGGTTGACCTAAATATGAATTTGCGATTGATCGTGATTCAATTTGCTGAATTTTATTATAAGAGTCAAATGTGAACTTTGGTTAAGATCCGATGAATTATGTTAAGAGAATTGATGATCTTTATTAATCTATATTAAAATATTTTTGAAGATGACATGATTATTTTGATTTGGTAATTACTAGGTTATTATATTAATTTGGATCAAATAGGAGATATAGTTCCATATGAAATCGTGGAGGACATAATGTGTATTGGTAATTGTGAAAAGCTAATATATTGGATGATTATGCTCCAATTTAAGTTTTTATACACATGTCATTGAGATTTGGTGATTAATATGAAAGTTTGGAATCGATTCAGTGCAGAACACTGAATTTTGTAGCTAAACAAACTATTTGGTATACAAGTTGAATCACTATGAATTATTATTAGTATTATTTCTTTTTTTCATTATTAAATTAAGTCCATTATACAATAATGTATATTTCTTTCTCTCAATTGTGACACCTACTAGAAAGGCAAGTATACTGATTTGTGTGAGCAAACAAGTATTCGGGCTCGTAGTCTACACTAGAAGGGCAAGTGTCCAAACTTGTGTGGGCTACTAAGCATATGAACTTATAGTCACCAGTTCATGACATTAAATTAAGAGGCAAGTGTACAAGCGTATGGGCTTGTAGATTAAAATTTAGCATGAAAAGTTTTAAATGTGATTACGGATATAAAGGTAATTGCTTTCTTTAGAATTACGCACCTACGTTAACTCAGGTAAGATATATGATATTTGGCACGATAGCATTTGTTAGCAGTTTTTAACTATCATGGGAGTAATGATCCCCAATTTAGATACATATTTGCTATAGATACGTGTCCATTAATGGTTCTTGCTTAATTTTGGCATGATGATGTCCATTGAATATGTTTATAAAGGGCTATTTATGGAAGTGATGATCCTTAAAGGTGTAAAAGGTAGTTAAGGTGCAGTACGAGAAACTAAAGTCCAAAGAGTAAATAAAAATAATTTTAAGATGTATTTTATTTTCGTAAGATGCTTTTTATTTAAATAAAATAATTAAAAATGTGTTTAATTATTCTTTATTCATAATGTTTATTTATAGTCTTGTCATAAACTGACAGTGCTATGATTCATTCCATTATATATTACATGTATATATAATTACTATGGTTATTGCTATCATGATGTTTATTCACTTGTGATAATTTATATTTGTTGTTATGTGATGCATATAATGATGACCTTAAATCTCAAGATAATAAAGCTGAGTTTGAGATCATAGCTGATGATGTCTCTTATTGAGTCCTGTTGGTGGATTACAAATTTAGCACAAGTATGAGATCATTGGTGAGAGGCAATTAAAAAATTAA
This sequence comes from Apostasia shenzhenica, assembly GCA_002786265.1. Classification (NCBI taxonomy): domain Eukaryota; kingdom Viridiplantae; phylum Streptophyta; class Magnoliopsida; order Asparagales; family Orchidaceae; genus Apostasia; species Apostasia shenzhenica. The sequence continues at coordinate 590,799 of KZ451908.1, forward strand.
TCTAGATTATTTAAGTTCAAGATATTACATTTATTTATGGTATAATAATTGTATATTGATGTAAACTTATATTATAGTATAATCAAAATATTTGTGGATCAATAAAAAATATTTTGCGTAATGATCGAGATAACAACTGAGGTCGTTATAGGTGGTATCAGAGCAGGTTGAGAACCCTAAGGAGAGTGTGGGTAGAAGTCATAAGGGAAATTTCTTGTCACTTGACATTGTGAGTTTGATGTTAAGTAAACTTGATGGTGTACGGAGTGGCGCAGTGGAAGCAATGTATGAGTTACAATCTTATTCGAAAATTTCGAGGATGAAGTTTCTTAAAAGGGAAAGAATCGTAACATCCCAAAAATTTGAATTTAATGTGTATTGTAAATTGGAGTTATATGTATAAATTTGGGTGACAAATGAAATTTAGAGTATTCTAAATCAAAAATAGAAAAAAAATCTTGTAATATTTGTTTGATCTCTAAAAAGAACTTAGAATTTATGAGATATAAAAGTTGATATTTAATAATAATTTTTATGAAATTATAATTTATGCGGATAAATTAGGGTCTAGTTTAGCAGATAAATTTATTGTGAATTTGGAAGCGATTAAGGATTTCATAGAATGAATGTTACAAGAAATATTGGAGATATAAATAACTTAGAATGAATGTTACAAAAAATATTGGATATAGAAATAATTTTTTAAAAATTTAAAATTTATTTAAAAATATTAAGAGAGGTATTAGAAAACTATATTTCTTGATTAAATTTAGATTTAATAAAAATAGCTATGGTTTATGTCTGTTTATTGTCTATTTATTTAATAAAAATAGCTATGGTTTCTCTCTTCTTCTTCTTCTTCTCAATTTCCAGTTCTCTTTCTCCCTTCCTGTTCTTCTTCATCTCAAGTCTAACTCTTAATTTAGGTGAACAATTATGTAAACCTCCAGAGAGCGTTCTGGATAAGAATCAAATCCTGTAATTCACTAGTTTTTGAAGTTGCAGCCAAGTTTGGCGACCGTGTGTTTCTCCATGAAGTTGGGTTTTGCATGTAAAACATTGTTGTCCTATGTCTGTGTTTATTTCTTATTGTGTGGATCCATTTTCTTGAAGTAGGGAGATGAAGGCTTTTCACTGTGACCCATGAAGGCTCTAATTTGAACAAAGTCAGTTCTTTGACTTCGTAGATGTTGAAAACTCAGGATATCCTGATGCAGTAGTGGCTTTTTTGTTGTATTTTCATAATTCCTCAAACAAGTTTTTAGTGTTTAATATGTGACTGGAAGCACAATTTATAGAACTCATCTAAAGGGTAAAAATCATTGAAATGTTCTCAAAATATAAATATTGTGAATTGAATATTTAATATATTAGGAAGACTGTTTTATGTTTTTTTATATGTAAATAACTTTTTGTCATGTTTGCAAACGTTTCTATTTTTCTATATACCGACTTTGTGGTTATTAATTCATGTCCCTCTGCCCATCTGTAGGCAACTAAGATTCACGGCTGTTTTTGTTGCAGCTGATTATTATTACAAATAGCGTGGTCTACTTTTGCACTGCTTCAGACTATCCAGCATGTGAGATTGTGGTATTGAATTTGGGCAGCAAGAGCAAATTTAGGTCCCTGTTCATTATAGCCGTCACTCTCCATCTCTAGTGCTTGTCATTTTCAGGTGAACCTTCATGCGCAGACTCAGGTTAGTTATCCATGTTCAATGCATCTTCTATTCCTTCATGACATACTGCAAAATTGATGTTTATGGTAAAGTAGTTTTGGTAGGATGAATTGTTTTGGGGCAAAAATTAGGTTGTCTTATTAACTTAGAGGATGCACATGTGAAATCAGGACAGGTCAAGTTTGATTAGAGTATGTTTTGGAAAGATTTTAAGTTTTTTTGAGATAGAAAGAGAAAGAAAATTATTTTAATATTATAATATGAAATAAAGTTATTTTATTATTGAGGATTGTGACAGATATGAAATTAAGTTGATTTTTTTTATTTATTCGTAAGATGTGAAATAAAGTTAAGTCTTAAGATTAAGATTTGTGTAAAATGTGAAATAAAATTGATTTTTAATATTTTAATTTGTATGTGATGTAAAATTAATATAAAATATTAATGAAAGCATTTTTAGAAGAGTTTGAGAGATTTTTAGGCCTGAACTAAGGTTGTTTTGGTTGGCTGAATGTAGGGGGGATTTTTGGAAAGCCTTTGCCAAGTATTCGAATTTGGACACTTTTTCATTTTGAAAAATTTCAAATATCATCTTTTTGTCCGCATTAGCCGCTAAAATAGTCATGCATCGAATCCATGACTTTTGGGTTTGCACTACAGAATTTGCTTGATATGTTGCATCAGTTATCAATATCGATGCGTTCGAGGCCTAACCTTGAGTTCTCAACAATGACCACGACTCCCAGACCTTGGCTCTCAACTTGCCCGAAATTCTAACCTTTAACCCGTTCAGCCTATTACGAATATGACATTCGTCTAACTTTTGGCTAATATTGACTAGTGAGATTGTACAGTGATAGCTATACAAAGAGAACATATTTTAGTTTGCATATGCACATCTCTAACCATTTTTAGCATGTACCCATCGTTTGAGGCACTATCCATTGTGCCAGAGTTATGTACGATGCCGTCATTCCGAAGGAAAAATGAATAAACTACATCTCAATTCGAGATCATACGTGGATCACTCGAGTGTATTCTTTAGTTATAATTTTGAAAAATTCATTACATGTTAAAAGTAGGGTTCTTTTTGTTAAAAATTTATGCTGTGATGATGTTGAGCTCATTTCTGGTTTTACCTTTTAATAATGTGGCTTTTTTTTTTCCGCAGAAGAATCAAAAGGAAATGAATGATGAAAGAAATGTTTTCTTTCAATTATGACTATGATTTGCATGCGTAATTTTTCTACTTGTCAAATGGCTTTTCCAGTTTTCTCTGTTACAAGAGTACCTTGCTAATATATCTCCAAGCTTCGCAGCTGTGGTATCCCTTAAATGGCTCTCAACTTTCCAGTTTTCTCGTTTGTTTCGAGGTTTTTTTTAGCTCAACACAAATTTCAACTGTAAAGATCAACTTTATTACACATCTAACATAAATACAAATCTTAGAATCAACTTCATTTCATATCTTATGTACTTTCTAATATTAGAATAAAGTTTTTTGATGTTAAATTTAAAAAATAAATTAATTTTTTTTTCTTGTCTAAGAAAAAAACTCGAACCAAACGAGGCCTAAATAGTGGTGGAATAAGTGAAGTGGTGGTCTATTCGAGGAGTCTTAGGTGAAAATGCAGCTGGTCGAAGAAGGGCATTTTTCGACAAGGAAATTCTCGAATAAGGTTATCCTTAGCGATGGTGTCTTCGAATGGAGATACACTAGAAGGTGAAGAAGGATTGTAGAAGAAAGTTATTCTTTGATATTGGCTCCATAACAAGAGATTTGTCGAATATGTTATTCTGTAAAGATTGCAAGCTGGTGATTAGATCTTCATCAAGCATAGCAAATCGGAGAGAAGTGTTCTTCTGTGAAGGTGATTCTTAAAGAAAGGCGTTCTTTAGGAACCATTTTGGCGTAGCAGAAAGTTAAGAATTTACGATCTATCCTGTAGGAGAAACCAAGACGAGCCTCCCAAACACACAAGTCTGATGAGAAAAAAGAAACAATAATTTAAGAATAATTTTAGAATAATTTTATTGATTACTGTTTAAAATAGAGGATACAAGCTTATATATGGGTAACTCAACTACATAACAATATAAGTTAAGGGAAAAAATACTAAACATATTCTCTCAAGTCATAATAGTTTATTTTTCAAATTTCATGCAAATTAGATTGTTGAAGATATAAAAACAAATTAAATAGATTACTAAAAATTTAAATATACTAAAAATGTTCTGAAATTGATGAAAATAACCTTTTTTGAGGCTGAAAATTCACTATGGCATGGGGCTTGTCAACAACTTTCTAGAAAGGTATTGTGCGTCTTGTAATTTTTTCTGAATTTAGAGATATTATCATTTAAATTTTTTCGAGCTTGATCACATAATTTTCTTTTCTTTTACGGAATTTTTTTAGGTAATTTTCAGTAATTTCTTCTGCATCACATTTTTAGAAGCTGAAGTTGTTCTTTAATGAAGATTGCTGTAGTCTTAAAATAGAGTTCAATAATGAAATTGTTGAGGATATCTTCTTACTTGTGTGTGTGGTTGTTGCTCAGTAAGCGATGTGTTATTGGAGTGAAGCTAGAGTTCTACTGAGAGTATCAAGAAATTCTTTGTCTACGGAAGAAGCCGAGCAACATAGATGTATTCGTCCTCGAATATCTTTGCTGATGTAGAAGAAGAATAGAGAAAGTTTGTGTCGACTTAAAAACTTACCTGTAAATCTTTTGAGTCACCGAAGAGTGTTACTAAAATCAAATTCTTTTTTATTTAGTTACCTGGCTTGTAGAAATTATGGACTTGGACATCTGATGTAAGCATGTAAGCGTCTATTTTCAAGTTAGTACAAAATTCTAGAAGAGTGCTTTCGCACTTTCTCTTCTATTTGAGTCGAAGTTTTTCATTAAAGATCCCAAAATTTTTCGAGGAGTGTGTTTTTTTCGACAAGGTTTTTTTATTGTGATTTCAACCACAGGAACTTGGTGCAAGTTTGCGAAGATGGTATCATCAATAGGGCTGTAAATAAATCGAGCAGAGCTTAACTTGGTCATGTTAATGTTCAACCTCGATTCATTTACAATTGAGCTAATTCAAGCTTGATTCAAGCTTGCTCGTGAATAACAATCGAGCTTGTAATTGGGCTATCTAAATGAGCTCATTTCAAGCTAATAAATGAAGCTTGTTTATGAGCATCATCAACCATTAAATGGGGAATTATTTATATAATATGATATATTTAGTAAATATTTTATATTTTGCACTAAATTCTAAAAAATTGCAGAACTTGTGAAGAGCCTTAGTTACAAACTATGTTTTACACATACTAATCACATTTATAAATATTTTTAGTTGGAATAGAATATTTTTTTATACACCTTAATCAAGCTATGATATAGGATACCCTAATTATTGCAGTGAAGTGAATCGATGTTTGATAGGATCATCCGCTTAAACTTTTATTAGCTTTTGGATTACCATTGGTAATTCAAATTAACGACTACATCTCAACATTGTTTTGAATGATATTTTCATCTCATTTAAATTAGCGTTTAGGATTTGGAGTTTCTATTTTGGTTAAAATAAAGATTAAACTTAGGTAAGATATTATGATAAGTAAATTAAATTTATGAAGTATAATTTATAATTGGACCTCTTTGTAAGTTTTATAATTTGTTAGAATTAAATATAAAATATGTAACATTTACTAAATGTAGTATTCTACATGTAATGCACGCTAAAATGAATTATCAATTAAATTAAAAAAGTATTTTAAAGATTAATAGTTTGTTATTGTTAGACAACAACACTGAATAGTAATATTATTAAAAATATCATTAATTAATCCCATTAACAAGATTTTGGTTGTGTTTGTTATTCATGAAAATAAACGAGTTAAATATTATTATTTTCAACCTTGTTCATTTAGGGGTTGATATTTTAATGCTAAAACTCGTTTGTTAGGCTTGATGAATAGATATATATGAGCTATTTTCGAGCTATGTATTGAACTACTATTTGTAAGCTCGATTCACTTATAACCCTGATCTCTAATCATCATGTCGAGCTTGTGTTGCCATATTGGGTTGAAGTCAAAGGCATTGTTATGATCAGTATTGTTAATGCTGTTGCAGTCAAGGGGATCAGTGATACAAAACCGAATTGACGACCAGACAGTTTGCAGGAGTGCATCTACAAAGTCATGAACATCGAATTATGTCGAGCGAGTTGTGCAAAACAATCAAAAGAGGTGGTCAGTCTGATCATCTTGTGCAATGGTTTGTCGTGCTGTTAGTGCTTCAGTCCACTAGAAGGTGATCAAATTAAGCCATTATAAATAATAAAATATTATTTTTGCTCTCATTAATAAAAGCAATAAAATAGTTAAATAAAAATGTTAATAAATAAATAAATAAATATGTTTTATATATTATTAATGTAATCTGATATTAAATAATTAATTTTTATATTTTTATTCTTTTGTTTCAAATAAGTAAGGTAAGTTTAAAATTATAAATTTAAATTTATAATGTAGCAATAAAAATTTAAAATTTAGCTGTTTGTTGACATCATTTTTAATTGTTTTAGGTAGCTAATGAAATCTAAATTTGCAGTAATAAAAAATAAAATATAATTTTTAAATGATATATTATAACATTGTAAATTTAAATATATTAATTATGTAAGATGTATATATATAAATATGAGAGATTGGAGAGAAGAAAAAAAATTTCAATTCTGCTTCCATTTTTAATAGTTCAATAGTATAAGTAAGCGATAGGATTTACACAAAATATTTATAATATATATTAAGAGCAATAATATATGTGTTATTAAAAGTTTATTATTTCATATGTTTGATATTTAAATTTTAAAAATTATATATTAATTATTAAAATTTTATAAAAATTAAATTTTATTATATATGTGTTATAATTTTGTATTATAAATTATACCTAATTTTTATGTGATTTTAATGAATAATAGTTAATATTTTGTTGCTGAATTTAATTATTCAAATATATTATAATTTATTTGTTTATTAATTAGATAAAAATCACGTGATTAAAAAGTACGCGCCACCTTCGAATCCCGACGCCATCGAAAAGTCCAAAAAGGCCTCGGGATGATGGTAGTTGAACAGCGCTGCACAATACGCATAAAACTACACATCAAATTAGAGTATTGCAAATCTACCCAAACTATTACAAGATTTGAAAATTAAATTTGCAAATATGACCCCCTATTTCCGCTACAAATGCGGGTTCACAGAACTATGCAAAAAAAAACCGATTTATTTCCGTCGGTTAGGGGCACGCAGGTAAATTCCAAATCCAAGCCTTGACGGTTGACCAAAGCCTATCGTTGAGATCGACGACCAGATTTCTGCCACGTCACCCAACTGATTGACTGCAGAGGCATCATCTTACGGTGGGACCCACAGTAAAAGCGACACCTAGGCATCATCGTTGAACCTTCCTAGCCCGCCTAACCGGTAGGAAGTTTAAATATTAAAAAAAAAAAAAAAAAAACAGAGGGAAGTTTCCCACCTCATTTATAAAATCAATAATAATAATAATAATAATGTTAGGTTAATTTAAAATAAAAAGAGAATAATCATTAGTAAAATAAGTATGTTTTATTTATTTAATTTTTAAAATTAAATATTTATATTTTATTTTATATTTTGACTATATACTTTACAAACAACACTTTTTTCATCAAATTAAGAAAAACTTAGTCATTTATTTTATTAAATAAAATAAAAATCTGATCATTTATTAATATAAATAGGTATAATTTATAATTATGTATTTAAAGTATGAATAATATATGTGATAATTTAAATTTGAGGATTAAAATTATTAATGCTTTTAGTTATGGATAATAAGTGTAATGCTTTCTTTAAATTAAAAAAATAATAAGATTTTGTTACTCAAATAAATCAACTAATAGAGGGTTATGGTCTTTATTCACTAAATTATTTAGTAAATTATGAGTTTAATTCTTTAAATAATTTAGTATTTAGGTCTCTAACTTACTATTGTTCATTTTATTGTGCTATATAATTTTGTTGCATAAAATATTTATAATAATAGACTTATTTATCCTATTGATTCATTAACACCATAAAACATTTACTGGCATCATTAAAATGAATTAATTCTTCATTGTTGGAGCGATTTAATCCTATCAGATATACAATTCATTTTGGCATCAGACCAAATTTAATGACGAGCCAGTCCATAGTCAGACTAATTTGATCAATCGATTTGATGAGATATCCGCAAAAATCGATATCATTTTGCATGAATTCAAGTTGAGTTTCGAGTTATACTTTTAATTGAAAAAATTTCCTATCAGTTCTTCGTTATGGGTTGCAGCTTCCCTGGTTGAAATTGAACAAAGTACATATATTTTATTTTATTTTATTTTATTAATAGCACATATTTTTTAATTTTGCTATTATAAAAATAAGCAAATGACATAGCAGTTGTGTTAAATATTATGAAAGGTGTAGTGATGTTTTGATTTCTGTGATCCTTACCTTTTTAATTTTAAAAAAATATTAATTTAAGTTTAAAACTTGTAATTCTAAACAATTTGAAAATCATTCAAATTTATTTTTTTCGTTTTTCTTACTTTTTAAAAATTGAGTTTATTTAACATGATATTTTATGCATTTTAACTCTTACAATTTACATATAATTAAGATATTTAATATATATATATATATATAGATATTCTGAAGAAATATATAGTTATATGTCATAAAAATTAGCATAAAAACTTATTATATAGTTATATAAGTTTAATTATAATGATTGCTTTTATTATTAATGTGAATAATATATGTATGACAGAAGAAAACTTCTAACAACTTGATTAGAATAATTAGGCTCAGCTGATTTTTTTTATTATTTTGAACATGGATCGAAATAATTATTTTATTAAAAAATGATAATAAATTATTTTTTATTATATTTTATAAGATTTAATATAAAAATTAAGTTTAATTTATAAATTAATTATTAATTTTATTTTACATTTATATAATTTTATTTTTCATTAAATTAATCAGAAATTAAAAAAAATCTAATCAGACTCAATTCCACCAGAAAAGAATCAATTTTTTTTTCTTTGAAATAAAAGGGGAAAAGAATCAATTTTAAGTTCATGCCAGCCTTATCTCGCACATCACATGGATGCCACGTCATCATCTTCCTCCATTTATATATATATCTGCCGTAGCGCCATTTCCACTAGCAGTACATGGCGGCGCTCAGGGAGTTCACCGAGCTAGGAAGCTTCTTATCTTCCTTGAAGGCAGCAGAGTTTTGCGCCGCCGGCTTTGATGGATCTCCGGCCGGCTCTGGCACCGCCGCCGGCGAACCGCCGGAGTTTGATGTCCAGGATTACATTGGATTCGATGACGGCCGGCTCATGGGCGACGTGGTGGCCGGCGAGATTGAGACGCGCGTTCTTCCGATGGGTGGCGGTGGTGGTGGCCCGAGCGCGGACGAGGGTGAGAAGTAAGTAAAGCTGCTAACGGGTTGAGTTTGAGCGGATCGAGTTCGCCTCAAACTCAAGCACGAATTTTTTAATTATTAAATTCGAGTATAGTTTGATTTAATTAGATTAAAATTCATTCTGTTACAAATTTAATCAAAATTAATCTTTAATTTAAAAAAAATATTTATTTTATATATAATATATATTAAATATAATTTTTTTATTAAATTTATATTTATTATGCATATATTTATATATTAATTTTTTTAAAATATATCTATTTTATATATACATAAAATATCTTAAATATATATATCAAAATATTATTTAAATATATACGAATAGATAATGAGTTAAATTAATTTTATTTTAATTAGTTTTATTTTAATTAATTTTATTTTAAATTATAAATAAATTAAGTTGATTTTAAATTAAATAAAATATAGATGGCTTTGTATTAACTTTTAATTATAAATAAAATGACACAATCTGTCATGCCATTCTTATCTTCTTTTGTGTTATTAAAAAAAAAATCTTTCTCTGTTTTATTCTTTATTGCTTTTTTATTTGTTATTTCATATCCTATAAATTTTATCTTATTTCTTTTTGTTAGTTAAAAATATATTTGTTATATATTGGAATAATTATATATGACTTAAAACTATCTAATTCCTATATTAAGTATCTAGTTAATTTTTAATATTTATATTTCATATTTCTCAATTATCTTTTATTTTAAGATTTTTTTTAATAGATTTCTCGAGAATGATGAATTTTGAATTCTAAAATTAGTATTTATTATCATATGATCCTTTCATCATGATAAAATAAAGTTTATTGAATTTTTTTTTCATTATAGTTGTGATCTCACCAATAAACTTATAAAAAAATTATAAGAGCATTCAATGGTTAACGTAGATCATACGTATAGTTAGCTAAGTTAGACTATGCAGTAATAAATGTTAATCTCAAAAATATAAATATAGTGAATCAAAATTCAGGAATTTATTTTATCAAAAAAAAATCATGAATTTATATACAAAAATCAATGAAAGTTACTTTTTTTTCTAAAATAATTCTCAATTTATTAAGAAATTTAAGCCAAATCAATGAAAGGTCGAGGAAAGCCAAAATTGAACGTAAGTCAAAGCCAGCTCAAAGTCAATACATCGAGCTCGAATTAATCTATAAATCAACGAGTTGTATTTTTGAGCCATGCCCGAATTCACTTGAACTCGGCCCTATAGGCATTAACCTACCTAGCAATTCAATATCTATTATTTCTTTCAAATTAAATTTAACTAACTGCATATACGAGTAAGAATTTTTTTAAAAAATTGTAATTTTTGTAATACTCTTTTCATAAAAAACTAACCACTATATTATGTAAATTTTATAAAGAAAATGTAAGTAATATAATATATGAAAATTTGTGTGATATGTGTGTAATTTTTTCACAGAAAATTTGTTTTGAAAGTGTTATTATGTCCTTATCGTGTCGAAAGGGTTATCGTGTAGGAACTGTGAGGAGGTGAAGAGGAAGAAGGTGGAGTGCGGGTGCAGGATCGGGTTCAGGACCGAGTCCGAAGTCGAGATACTGGACGATGGTTTCAAGTGGAGGAAGTATGGGAAAAAAGCAGTGAAGAATAGCCCAAATCCGAGGTATAAATATAATCAGTTTATTGCTTAATTTAAACATTTATTACTGCCTTAATTTAGAGTTAATTACATATTAATCTCATTCATTTACATATTAAACATGGAGCTATGTTAATAATTTGAGTATGAAATTTTTGAAACTATGAAACTCTATTTCTTCGCGTTGAAGTTTCACTTTCTTGCTGGCAAACTGAGCCATTAAATTGTGAGTTTTCGTCATTTTTTCACTTTTTTATCTTGTTGGATGGTGATTGCCTCCCCTAAACGTCATCACCTCCTTGCCGTCCTCCATACCCACCTCCTCACCAAACCAGGCAAGGTGCCGTCTGTCGTGAGAAACTACGATTGGATTCATTAGGCAGGACGTGTGAGAGAGTGGATTGTGGTTGAAAAGAAAAAAATAGAAGTGGGACCATTTAGTCTAAAAATAGGTGGCTTAAGTTATTATTTGATTTGTATTGCCACACTATTTCCTCCTTAGTGACAATTAATCTAATCAAGAGTTCTTTATTGCAAACTGAGAATGACACAGATAGTGTGGTTTGATCGGAAACTAGGGGAAAGTTAATCTATGGATTGATGATTGTGAAGGAAAAAGAAAAAGAAGAACTAAACTAGTAGTTTTTCTTTTGATCTTTCTAAATATTCACTCTCCGAGATTATAAGTGGTTAAAGGATCATATACATCGCAGATGTATAGGGCATAATTGCCCTAATCACACCTATTTGACTCTTCTATACTTATTATACCCTTTTCTTAGTGGATCTGTCTCCTGTGACTTGACAACACAAAGTAGTGCATGTGCTTCGACAATTTACTAGATTGTAAGTTTTTTAATGGCTCTCTTACAATTCCGCAGAGCTTTTGTTTGCCTAAAAAGCTTCTCAAGCAAGCTCTTCAGTGTTCTACGTTTTCTTCTTTGGTATGTTGTAGGCTTCTAGTCAATCTGAGTAATCATACAAGCGAGGATGGAGTCCTAGAATCACTCATGTTTTGAAGATCCTCAATCAAACAATCTCCTCCTATGCCTTCTTTAGGTCGCTTCTCAAGACTTCTCCTTCTTTAGTAATCTCCTAGGTTTCCCTTATCTCTTTGCAAGTAATCTGAGTTATCTCCAGCGATTCTTGAGGTGTTGGTAGCTTGGAACCTAATCTTAATAACCAGTGTACATACATACCTCACTGGTGCTTTTCTTCAACTACCATGTTTCTTCTTGGCAAACGGGAGTTCCTTTGAGTTATTAGGGTTGTGCCCAACACCTTTCCCATGACCCCAAGGTTTTGGATTGAAATTCTCATGATCATAACTAAGTGGATGTTCCATTGTGGGATTGAACCTCAGTAATGTAATACAAACAAAACTCGAAAATGGAGGACGAAAGTTCCATTCTTTCAAAAATTCAGACCCGCGCATAATGAGGTTCTTAAGAACCCAAACCTAAAAAACTACGTTTGGAATTGAGTTATGGTTCTTAATAAGATCTAAAGAGGAGGTTAAATTTGGGTGTCAGCTAGATGTATCTTGTAACAACGTGGGAAGAAATGTGCTTGTAGACATTGATAGCTTCTATTGACTCTGCGCGGCTTTTTTGAAACTTTCTACGGATATTTTTTTTGAAAGTTGACTCGAAGGTGGCATGTGAGCAATTATAGGGAAGAGCTCGCAGCCCATTTTGCTGTGCCGATAAGCGACATCTAGACAAGTAAGAGCAATGAGGATGAGGTCGATCGTAATGGTTTCACAGTTATTGTAGCGGGGTGGTGTCGGCGAAGATGAGTGAAATGGAAGAGGAAGGGATGAAGAGTCGAAGGTGTATCTTAAGCCTTCCATTGCAAGGAAGGGACAAAGAGAAGAGAGCAAGGGCGGTGCTGAGGTCCAACAAGGTGAAGCATAAGCGGGGCTGACAGCGAAGATCTGGGCACAGATACGTGGCAATCTTATCTCTAGACGCAGGAAACATTCTTTGATGATTATGACAATCAACTTAGTTGCTATATTGACAATGTTCTTGCGTTTGGCGTTTGATTAAACTGGAAGTACAAATACTTGCAGGAATTACTACCGCTGCGCCAGCAATGGCTGCGAGGTGAAGAAGAGAGTGGAGAGAGACCGCAACGATCCCCGCTTTGTCATCACCACCTATGAAGGGATGCACAACCATCAGACCCCAGACGCCACCCACTATTCGTTTCTCCATCATCAGCTGCCTGACTCCTCCTCTCCAAGGGATCCTCGCGGCCAGATGACGCCCTCCGTACCTCGGGTCCGTGGCCGCAGCTCGTCGTTCTCACCTTCTTCTTCTTATACCTGAACCAAAGCTTCATACCTGGGCCTCCTGCGTCCATCGGGCAAGAGTCTCTGAGGCATTGCGACAAACACTTAACCTTCAACATGATTTGCAGGCTTATCTACGGGCTTCATCGCTGACTTCTTATTTCTGAACCCAAGGTTTCTGCTAAGATCTCCAAGCAAAAGGAATTCCTCACTGGGGCATTTCAACAAACAGCTTAATTGCAATTTGATTTTCTTTCGTTTAGCCTTTGCCTTTTCTTCTTTCTATATTGCCAATAACGCCTTGCTTTGCGTTGAAACACTTTGAAGCATTTCAACAAACACCTTGCCTTCACTTTACTTCTGCGGTTCTACTGGCTTTCCATTTGTCATCTTCAGCTACCCAATTCCTAAAGTTTGCCATCATGTTGCCAGATGTTCCCCTTTCTGCAGCTCCAATCCATTGCCAGAGCTCTCATTTTCATCGTCTTCTTCTAAAACCTAAACGCAAGCTTCGTTCTCAGCCCTCCAGCGTCAGTCAGGCAAGAGAATTTCTTTTGGGCATTTCAACAAACACCTTGTCGTCGACTTGATCTTCTGGTTTTTTTGCTTTGCCTTTTCCTTCTCTTCCATCTATATCGATCTTCTGCAACTAACCTAGCTCCTCTCCTCGCGCCTCATGCGGCCGGATGATGCCTTCCATGGCCGGAGCTTGCCTAGATGAAGCAGAAGGCGGCGCCTACCATCAGGGCTCGGCTTCATTGGAACTCTTCGGGGCATTTTATATTAACTGCTTGCCTTAAATGAAGTAGCACCATAATTTGGAGCTGTTACTTCCATTTAGTCCAATGGGAGCCCTCCACATATACATTGGGTGGAGCCCAGTGCATAAATGGCAGGCTCTCATTGGACATCCACATGTTGGGAAGAGAAAAAGTTTTCTATAATTTAGTTTATTTTTAAACTCAAAAAACAAATAATTTGGTCTATTTTTCAGATTATTAGTTGTATAAGTTTAGGCCAATTTCAATTTGATGGTCACTTGCACATAGCTAGCTCAAAATTTAATTTTTTTAGCTTATAATTAACTTTTTAATAAATATCTTTAATATAAGTTTATGTTTATATATATATATATAATACCTAAATTTGTGTAATTATACTATATGGTAAGACAATTTCATGTAAATTTACTATAAAAAAATTACATGCAAATTAATAAATTATTCTTGTATTGTTGTTTGTAATTTTCATATTTACACACGTATGTATGTAATTAAACTCTTATAAATTTGTAAATTGTATTTATATAAGATATTTCACCATCTTTAAAGAGCATTTCATATGTGTTGCTCTAGTACATTATATATTTAAAATTTATTTTATTTAAGATATTTCGTTCATGTAATCCTACTAAATTATATATCAGGTACCTTTAAATTATATATTTAAAATCTAATTTATAAAATTTATTTACGAAATCAAAATTGCTATATTGATTTTAACAAAATTCAATTATTAGCAACAAGATATTGTGTTTAACTTAAATAAAATAAATTTAAAATTTGTCTAGAAAACCATTAGAATATCGCTTTAGTTATATTGTAAAATCTAAATTTTACTATTTATAATGTACATTATTAAGATAATGTTATTCTTTTTTTATGATTTTGATACATGTATGTCATTATATAAATTAAATATCCTTGATAAAAGAGAGTTTGCATCAATAAATTTTGATATTTTAAAATGTCATTCAATCTTATAAACTAAAAATAAAGAAAATTTTAATTAAGAGTAAATTATAAATAGATTCTTACAATTTAAAGGTATATAATTATATTTAAGAGCATTTAATTCAATATTTATTTTAATTAATATTTATGTTACTTTATGTCATTTTTTAAATGACAATTATATAAATTTTTTGCAATATTATATTTATATATATCATAAAATTAAATAATTATTTTTTTAGATAATATAATATAATATTAAATCTAATGTAACTTTTAGTTCACATTTTTTTAAATTTTTTATTTAAGTCTTTAATATTTTTCCTTATAATTTTAATTTGAGACTTAAAGTAAAAAAATTAAAAAATATATATAAATGAAAATATAATTATAGTTAAATTATAAAGTTCTATCCCTAATTTATCTTTTAAATATTTTTCTCCTAAAATAAAATAAATGATCAAATAATATATATATATATATATATAATATATATAATATATATATATATATATATGCGAAGGAATCCTAAATAAAATTTGAAGTCAAATATGCTAACTCACTAGTATTCCTAAACAATTTGTTCACGCAATTGGTTTGATTATATGCATGTAGAGCTGTTAATGATGTGTTCTTTAGCTGATTCAATCTCAACTTAAAATTAAATTAAAATTTTTTCATTTAATCAATCATTAGATTTAAAGAATGAATGAAAAAATTTTAATTCAATTTTGATTCAAGTTAAAGTGTAGCTCATTTATTATCGATTCAAGTTCAATTCAGGCCAAAATTAATCCGATATTTGATTAATTTTATTTTTTAGTCATATATATATAATATATATTTATTTTTTAACCAGTTTAAAATATGTCAATTCAACTTGAATATAACTTACAAAAAAAGTTCTAATAAAATTTTTTTTAAGCTATTACAAAAAAATTAACCAACTAAATTCAATTTATATGTATAATATATATTTATATAATAAATTAATACATTTTATTTTTGGAGATTTACATACAGAACACTGAATTCATCACAAATTAGGCATTTTATCATCTTTTAGTAAATATTACACATATCACACTCTTTTTATATTTCTATTGTTACAATAGAAATATAAAACTCACAAGCAGAGTGTGATATGTGTAATATTTATTAAAAGATGATGAAATGCCTAATTTGTGATGAATTCAGTGTTCTGTATGTAAATTTTCTTTTATTTTTTTAATCAATTGGATTATGAGATATCTAGATTGAATTTACGTCAGCTCAAAATTAAACTGATAAAACGCTCAAGTCATAAAAACGATTTATTAGTCAATTTATTTGAATCGAGCTGCATTCAATTCAATCTAAAATTCAATTTAAAAATTTTGGCTCGAAATTTACTGCCTTACGCCGGTTAAAGACATGATATATAAATATCTAAACCGACAACTAAAATGTACTAAATTTAGTAATTTAGCCGTTGTTTAGGAGTTTAAAATTAACCCTGGGTTAATTTTAACCAGGCATATCACATCACACATAAAATTAATTTTAAAATTAAATTTATTTCACATCCTACACATTATTACTAAAATAATAATTAACTTATATCACATCCCCTCGGCATATTCCAATCATAATAACTAACTTTATATCACATCCCTCACATATCCCAACATAATAACTAACTTTATTTCACATCATTCACAACTTTCAATAAAAAAAATCTTCATCCAAATTTAATTTTAACCTTCTTAAATTTAACCTTACAAACAAACACACCCTAAATGTTAATTAATTTAAGGGTTGATTTTAAATTAAAAACTTTGATGGTGCAGAAGATTAAAAATTTTAGGGTGGTAGCGGTATGTTTAATTCATTGAATAAATAAAGTTAGAATAGAATTATTATTTTATTTTTTAAAATAATAACATTTTTTATTTATTTGGATAAATAAAATGTGAAATAAAAATAAATAAAAAATATTGAAATGCTTATATATATTTAATTTAATAAAAAATAACATAAAATAAGATTGAAAATACAAGCTTATCCTCATTGCCTGAGAGAGAGAATATAGGAGAGAGATAAAGGAAGGCAACTCTATTATTATGAAATTTTTATAACTAAAATAATCATAATTAAAAGGTTTAATTTATTTTTAAAAATTAAAAAATTATTTTATATCTTATTCTATATAAATTTAACATAAAAGTTATTTTATTTTATATTTAACATAATTTTTAATAAATAAATAAATTTTATTTTATATTATACCTGCTTTTAAAAAAATAAAATTTTAATGAAATTATTTTTTTATTCTCCGACCAAATACTTGGCCTCTACTTTTTCTTTTAAAATAATGAGTGAGGGCACAGCATGCACCGCTAATAGATATGTCTAGAATCTGCTTATTTGTAAAATTTAATTTTAGTAAGTTTAAAATTAAATTTAAATAAAAATATTTTTTATTAAAATTATTAATGATATGAAATAAATTTGATTATTATATTAAAATATATAAAAAATGTGATATATGTTAGTTATTATTTTGATATATACGTAGAATATAAAATAAATTAATTTTTTATTTTAAAATATATATAATGTAAAATATAATTAATTTTTAATATTAATTTATTTTTTTTATAGAATGGGGATGCACTATTAAATTTTATTTTTGATATAATATATTAATTTAAAATTAATCAATGAATTTTAAGCCGGTTAAACCGTCCACTGGCTCCAGTGCGAACTTAAAAAAAATGAGAGAGAGGGGGAGGTCAGAGAAAGTCGGGTCAGCGATCGCTACTTTCCTTTTTTTCTCGAATTTTAAAAAAAGAAATATCTCAGAATAAATTTAATATTTTTTTTTAAACTAAAATTAATAAATTTAAAATTTAAAAAATAATAATAAATTATTTTTTTGATTCAAATCACATTCTTTAAATATCTCAAATTTTTAATTTAATGTCAAACGGGCCTTAAGGGGACGTTTGGATAAGGGATAAGATAAGCTAATCTGAGTTAACTTAACCCCATTAATAATTTACCCTAGCTGGAGTAAGTTATTAATTGCAATATGATGTTTGGATACTAACCCGGGTTAATCTAGGATATCCTTGAATTTAATTTGACAAATAAATAAGTTAACTCAAGATAGTAAATAAAAAAAGATGAAATAGAAAGAAGACAGTTACTGATCCATTCAACACAGAGGGGATACAATCTTTATCATAAACAATAAAAAAAATATGAAGTTACAGATATTCGTCAAGATCAATATTCTCGTACAGTTGAGCACCATGATCATCATCGATTCACTACCCCTACAACAAATAAAGTATAATTAAATATGATATAATGAGTAGTAGTAGTATATCAATCACTTCAAAATTTCAGTATAAATTAACTTGGCTCATCTACATCTGTTCAATAATTGTCGTTCGGATAATTTCCCTCCGTCGTTGTTGAGTTGCAGTTATATGAGTTATTTGGTCTTTATCTTCAGCCTCTTCCTCCATCTCCTCTTGCTCTATGTCAGCCTCCCGTATATTAAAGTATGTATCATGACCATGATATCTACCAATATAATTATGCAAAATACAACATGCAAGTATAATATCCGCTTGTATATTAAAGGAAAATGGTTTCATATCAGTTAATACTTTAAACCGCTTTTTTAATATACTAAACGCGGGTTCAACAATATTTCTCAATTGAGCGCCTATGATTGTACAACTCTTTAGGAGACTCATATCTTCGTTGTGAACGATTACGAAAATTATTCTAATGATATCGTACACAACGTACTGGTGCTAGAAGCCTGTCATTATTAGCATATCCAGAATCAACCAAGTATATCTTTCCTGATTTATTCACAATACAAGAAAAAAATCACTATAAATATGCGAAAAGGATAACATTAAGTTTTATTACACCATGAAGTGTCTATTGACATGCTAGAAGTGTTTGGCTCAGAATTTTGTATGTCAATTACGGTAACTTTGATCGGCAAAAAGCTAAATATTTTTATG
This sequence comes from Apostasia shenzhenica, assembly GCA_002786265.1. NCBI lineage: Eukaryota > Viridiplantae > Streptophyta > Magnoliopsida > Asparagales > Orchidaceae > Apostasia > Apostasia shenzhenica. The sequence goes on from KZ451908.1 coordinate 609,687, forward strand.
TTCACCTCTCCACCTGGATACTAAGAGTAACTGACATATAACATGAAATCACTTTGAGATTAATTAGACCTACAATTTTTTTTTAAAAAAATGTAAAAAATCCATCATTGCCCATATTTCAGAAGTTGAGCAAACAAGTGTTGTATTTATTCATATGCAAACTACAGCTTAACGGTAGCACAGAACATAAGCATTAAATCGGACTTGGGAAAAAGTAGACTTATTAGAAAGCCGCTACAGCAAAGCAATTAGGATAGAATGCTAAAACTTGGAGGCACATGTAAGATGAGCCTTCAAATTCAGTAATAAATAGAGAACCAAGCACACAAGAGTCTAAAAAACAGCCAAAGCATAATGACATAACAGCAACATGGTATAAATTATTGAGTAATATGACAATGAATCATGTAATATGGGTTACATAAAATAAAGTCCATCTAATCAGCATGGTACATGGCCATGGCTCATAGCAAGAATATCAGCAAAATGATAATCATTATAGGGCAATATGATAATGACAATGATAACATGGGTAACATGACACAAAGGCAGGTCATCACAATGCACAAGCAACCCTTAGCCCTCAGAAAAAATAGTGGAAAAATTGCAAATAAATTAGGAATGATGTAGATGAACAGCATAGAACCAAGAAAAACAGAGAGAATCACAATACACAATCAAACCTCAGGCACAAGAAAAAAATTTGGAGAAGTGCACAGCCACTGCAATATGTATGAAATGAAAAAAAATATGATTGAGAGAATGGGCAGCAATAATTTCAGACAGAACCAAGAAAAAACACCACAGAATCACAAAACCAAGTAAGAAACAATGAAAAAAATTTCAGTACAAATAGGAATGATGAAAATAAACAGCACAGAACTAAGAAAAACAGAGGAGATATAATGAAAAAAAAGGGTTGAGATAATGGGCAGCAGATATTCCAAGCAGAACCAAGAAGAAATACCACAGAATCACAAACTTCAGAAAAAACAGTGAAAAAATCGCAAATCAACTAGGAATGATGAAGATGAATTGTAACATCCCGGTAAAATTTAAATTTAGATTTTTGATTAATTAAATTTATTATGAGGAATTAATTTTATGCATGAGAAATTAATTATTTAAAATTAAATATATGATATATTAAATGTTTGTTATGCGATTCAAAATTCAAAATGGCTGAAATTAATATTTAATTTTATTTTTACGCGCAAATATCATTTGAGGACCTCTAGTGGACACGTATCCAACAGACACGTATCTGCTTTGGGGATCGTCACCCCCATGACAGTCGGAAACTGCCAATGGACGCGTCGCGCCAAATATCATATCATATGCTCGAGCTAAGGCAGGTGCGTAATCCCACATAAATCACATTTAAATTAATCTATTGTCGCATTAAAATTCTTATATTTTACTTTATTAAATTGGCAAGTCCATACACTTGCTCAAATATTAATTAATTTCATATAATCAGTTTGTGTGCACTTATTTACCACGCAGCCCGTACACTTGCCCTTCTAGTGGGCGTCACATTCAATGAATAATTATCCAAAATTACAGCAAAATCTCAATCAACTTATATATCATCATTTTTTAATCATGCTTATAAATAGAAAAATTTCAAGTTTACATTTCATGTTCTGACAAAGAATCCATATGCAATAATAGGCATTAATCATGTAATCTAATAATTAATTATGTTTAATGTAGGAAATCACAAACGCATGGCATAAAATCTCTCATACAATATTTTTAAACTATATCTTTAAAAACTAATAACAAGGTGATACTTACGCAAATTATACTATCTAATCCATCGATTTAACATACAAAATCAACCTTTTTCTCAAAATAGTTTTATATTCAGATATTTAATTTAAAATAGCAAAGTTAGGATAAAAACCTACTCGAATTCACCATGTCTTAAGTTTTCTTGAGATTCGAAGAGAAAGGATCACTCCAAAATTACTAGGTCCGGTTGCCAAGGGTAAGAAGAACTCGTGTAGATTCGGAAGAAGAATGAAGAAGAATCGTCGATTTTGAGGGAGATCCGGTCACTTTCTCTCTCTTATCGCATCACTTTCTCTCTCCTCTCTCTAGGCCGGCGGCGGTTATGGAATGGGAAGAAGTTTGAATCGGTGTTTTGGGTGAAAAATGCTATTTCTTTTCTCTAAATAATAATCTTGGGGTATTTCTGTAATTTTTCTTAGCCTTAATTTAAGGAGGTAATTATGAATATGTTAATGTGTTATTAGATTCATTTGGATTTGAATCATTACATAATGCTGATTTAATT